>CATKHJ010888408.1:0-49476 GCA_949750685.1 Vernicia montana
TTATATTATTCATTCCCAATCAATGTGGGATTACTCTTAACACTCCCCCTCAAGTGACAATTGGGAATGAACATCAAATTGTCATTTGGACTAGAAACTGGACCCGCTGGAACTGGACATCCAGTTCAGGAAACCAGGAAAGAAATCAAATACTCCCCCTGAAACGCAGCGGCAACACCGGACCGGCCCACTAGGATTGGACATCCAAACGGAAAACCGAAAAATCAATAAACCGGACCAAATCTACTCTAATACCATATTAATTTTTATAAATGGTGAGGAAGACAAATATAGGAGAGTGCTAAGACATAAATACACACAACACATATTGGTATATTGGACACTATTATATTTAAAATGACTAGTACTAGCCAATTATGTGATAGGCTTTCACCATATATTAACCATTTATAATATTCATTCTCAATCAATGTGGGATTATTCTTAACAGATTTGGACTGGTAGCTTTTACTGCCTTTTTTTTTTGGAATTAGGATGATGGGTGGTGGTTGGGCTGATGACAATTTTTGGCTCTGACGATAAAGTGGTGGGTGAGAAGACAAGAAGTCAAGAGACCAATCATATATGGGTCCTATGGGTTAAAATAATAAAAAATATATAATTTTACTAAATCACTAATGGTTCTATTTGCACCGTTAAAAATTAGCCATTTTTTATAACATAAAAGTGTAATTCAACCATATTAAAGTAAGGTGGTATTTAGTAAAACTGAAAAATTAAGTATTGAATTTTAAACGCTGAATATAATAAATACTGAAATTTTTAAACGCTAAATATAATCAATCTATTTGATAACTGTTATTACTGAAAATTATTAAACTTTTTTTATTGGACATAATTAACCTTGTGATATTAATATTTAAGTTTTAATCATTAAACACAATTTTAAAATTTTAAAAAAATAAAAATCATAAATAAAAAAATTTAGAAACAACAATTATATTAGGATAATATTTCTCATAAGTTTTTAAAAATAAACATTATTAAACTTTAAATGAGTATTATAAAAACTGATAAATGAGTATCAAAAATTTTTTTTTTGCCAGAGAGTATTAAAAAAATTAATACAACTAAAAGTGAACACTCGCATATGAACTCATCATGAATCGTTGATATTTATAAACTTTTAAAAATTTAGGATTTTTTATTTGTCAATAAGAAATTTAAGAACATATTAAGGGTATAAAAGTCACTTTAATAATAAATTTTAAAAACTCAATAACTGAGCATGTTTAGTAGAAATTTTAAATTAAATATTTTAACTTACTATTTTAATTATTTTTTACTTAATTGAACATTTTAAGTTGGGACTATTTTATATTACTAAATCATTTTAAATCTAATAAGTGCAGAAAATATTAAATTAAATAATAAGTTAAATTATTAAACACCCGAAGAGAATAGAATTGTAACTTTTAGTTAAGGGGGAATTGAGCTTTTGCCTTTTATTATTTTGAATAAATATTTATAATATAAAATTTATTTTCGTTATAGAAATATTATAAAATATATTCATATTTTATATTAAGCAAATAACAGCTATATATTTCAAATAAATTAATCAAACTATTTTACAAACTAAATAAAATCATTTTATTACAGTTTAGTTTAATTTTTATAGGTAAAAAATTTAATTTAATTTATAAATTTTTTAAATCCCTATTTTAATTTAATTTGAAATATTTCTTTAAACGCATCAAAGGCCATAGCGTGGATTAGTGATGTGGAACGCAACATGAACTCTCTGTCTCACTTTATGATGTGGAACGCAACATGAACTCTCTCTCTCACTTCACTGAAAAAATGAAAAGAAAAAAAGCAGTTGAAAGAAAGTGCCCATGTCTTTATTAGATCTTTATATTCTTTCTTTTCTCTTTTGGCGTTTAATTGACGACAAAATCGAGGGAAGTCATATTTAAATTGTTGAAAATAAAAATTATAAAATATATATATGAAATATACAAAAGCAAATATAAAAATATTTTATATATATAAATGAATAAATATTTATAATATAACATTTATTTTCATTATGGAAATATTATAAAATATAGGGAAAAAAAATACTATATGATTTGATTTTTTATATTTATAAGTCTATGATTATTATTATTTTTTTTTTTTGACAAAAATGATTATGTGATTTGATTTATTAACATTTTAATATTTACAATTTTAATACAGTTAGTCAACGCTGTAATGACATAATCAATGGTAACGCGACACGACGCATGTGGGCTCTATTTTTTAAATTTTTAGATAGCCGCGTGGATAATAAAATGAGATTCATAAGTACTACGTCAATATTGATTAACAGTATTAGTGATAGAGATCTTAAATTACTAACGAAATAAATCACGAGATCTAATTTATTAAAAAAACACAAATTTATAAATATAAAAATATCAAATTACAAGATATTTTTTTATATTTTTCTAAAATATATTTGTATTTTATATCAAGCAAATAACAGCTATATATTTAATGAGGTGTGATGAATATTCCTTCCGGCACCTCTTTAATTAAATACTATATAAGAAGGATGGGATTTAATTGTTCTTTATTTGTTCTTTTAGAAAAAGCTGCAACAAATTTATTATCTGAGATGAGTTACGATAGGGATTTTGAATTTGGACTATAAAACCATTGTGTTAAAAATGAACCGGACCGATCAGTTCAACTAATTAAACTAAAAATTATTAGCCAGTTTGATTTGATTCATTAAAAAAATAAATTTCTGGTTAAATTATTTTTTGACAGATTTTAATCAGTTTTTAGCCAGTTTTAATCTATTGGATCTCTATTAATAGGAATCTGACAAAAAATTTAAGAAAAAAAAAGAGAAAAAAAAAGATTTTATTTAACCGGCCGGACTATTAGTTCAACCAGTCCGACCAGTTGAACTTCAAATCACTAACCTGATCAATTTGATGACGATCCGATTTTTAAAACACTATATAAAACAATGAAAATGCTCTGTTAAAAAAAAAAAAAAGCAGCTTCATTTAAGGAGTTGCTATATTAAATATTTAGTTAGGGTTGAGGTGTAACTACAAAAATTATATAAATAATTACATAGATATAATAATTGATCTATTAGCCTAAAATACCAGAAATTTTTTTTTACTTTTTATAATTTTATCATATTTTTTTTAAAATAAAATTATTATATCTTAAACTTCTAAAGTTGTTCATAATTATATTTTTTTAGTCAAAATTACTCTTTTAATTTTTTTTTTCTCTTATAGTGGAGTATGAAATGGATTAAAAATATAAAAAATATATTATTTTTTAGTCCATCATATTTAATTTAATTAATAAATTCATCCATCTCTTTTGAGAAACAAATTAAATGGTTTCCTATATTTGTTTTTTTAACACGATAGTACTTTCTTATTATTCAAAACAATTTTTAGCAATTAAGAGTAAATTTAATAGTAAAGTACTAAAATATTCTTAATTATTAATAAAAAAATCAAATTGATTAGTATTTTTTTTTTCCTGTTTGTCTATTTAAATCCAAAATTAATTTTGGTACTTAATTAAAATAATATTTTTTTTAGTTTTTAGTTCAATGGAACATAATATTTCTTTTAAAAATTTTAAAAAATGTTTATATGTTCTAATAATATAAAAAAATTATATTTTAAGTAAAAATTATATATACATTTCAAAATAATTAAAATGAAAAGTTATTTTTTTTTTGTTAGTGTAGAATTTTTTTGTTATATTTTTCATTATTTAAAATATATAGAATATTTTTTTATTTTTTCATAAAAAATTAGGTGAAAAAATTCAAAAAAATATTTAATTTGAGTTTTTATTAAAAAATAAAAAAAAATTGAGAAACAATAATATATTAGATTTTATAACCACATAATATATAAGGGTATTTTGGTCTTTTATTATTTAATAAACAAATTTTTTTAGTAATTTTAAACGAAAATATTATTTTGTTAATAAAAATAAATGTGATTGACTATTTAATTCATTTATTAAAAAAATGATGAACTTGTTAATTAAATTAAATATGAGAGACTAAATAATAATATGTCATTTATATTTTTAATTCATGTCATATGCTACTGGGAGAGGAAAAAAGTTCAAATGAGCAATTTTGAATAAATGGGACAATTGTGAACAATTTTAAAAGTTTATAATATAATAGTTTATTTTCAAAATATATGATAGAATTATAAAAAGCCCAAAAATTTAAGGTATTTTAAGTCAATAGGCCTAATGAATTTCATTCAGACTATTTTATAATGGAATTTATATACTCCAAATTACTGAAAATGTATTTATGGAAAATTTTTAAAATAATATATTGACAAAAAACAATAAATAAATACAAAAAATGAATAAATTTAAGAGAGGGGTTAAATACACTCTAAAATCCTTGAATACACTCCAGTCCAGATTGATTTTCTCATTTGAATAAATGACTATAATATCCTCATTATATTTAAGAGACAAAAAATAATTCCAACCATATATCAATGTTTCACAAATAGCTGATGCAACTGCAGCTGCCCTTCATTCCATAAGGAACCATACTTCAATTTATGCCTTGTTTTTAAAAAATTGGCACTTAACAAAACCATTAACACAAGACTATGCCTCTTATGAAGTATAATTTCGTTTAGAGGATCATTAGTCTAATAATCGTTAGATTATAGAGGATTCACAATAGTGGCAACTATAATTCTTCATATTATCTTAGTAGACAATTTAATAATATTTTAAAAGATTGAGAAGATAAGAGAGAAAGAGATTTAGAAAATCATATTTTATTTCATAGTAGGCAGTGTCTAAAATGTTCTCTGCCTTTGATCATACGGACTAGCTCTTTATATAAAAAGGAGCTGAATATACAACAAACATAATTTTTACAGCTAAGTCCCATTAAAGGTAGACCACGTGATACACATAGCATAATTTTTACAATTCATAAGCACACCAGCACACTACATGTGATACATACATATTTTACTTTATTAAAGTAATACAATTATTTTCTGATAGGCTCGTGACTGGGGGATATGTTGGGGTAAGAGTTTGAGTCATCTTCCATTAACTTTTCTATCACATTTCCAGAATCTGAATCCTCTTCTTGCTGAGTTGTTATCTCATATGGATCCTGAGAGTCTATCAACAAATGGGTCCACAATCTTTCCATTGGATCAAACTTATCATCAACAAGATATATGGTATGTCTATTGGTTCCACAGAAAATTTGTCTTCTAAGTTGATTATTCCATTCTTCTTTTAAGTTCATGATTTGCTTACAGTATTATGGAGGATAATCAGTCCATGGTGCATCAAGTTCTTGAGGAGGCCAAAATTCTTTTATTGATGCATTGTTTAATCCACACATGAAGTGTTGAAACTGGACAAACTCCTCACCATGCTGTCTCAAATCTTTGCTCATGGAGAATAAAAATGACTTAAAGACAAAATACTTAGGAGTAACTTGGAGTTCAGTATGATCTTTTGAAACATATTTTAGAGTCCATTTTCTATGAATGATGAGGATACTTGTCAAGTCTGAAAGCTGATTTGTTTCAAATTTTTTATATTCATTAGCAAAAAGTTCTTCCTATTCCTGTAGTGGAGCAAACCATTTCATGAAAGTGACAAAATGAACATTGGACATTGCTCTTCTTTTGAGAACAGTCAGGTAAGTTCTTAGATCAAAAGGACAGACTTCCAGAGCAATATAATAGGCATGACATAAATACCATAAAAAGACAAAAAAAAAAAAACTCAGCTAGCCAGATCCAAAAGTCATTCACAAAGAATTTCATAAAAGTGAAAGGTTGGAGAAAAGGATAAGTGAGATGAATTCCCAATCTTTTTATAAAAAAGGTTCCATGTTTTCTTATAAGAAGAGATTGGTACCAGAAAGTTTGCTTATGGGCTAGGTCATGAACGGCTATTTCAGAAATATTTTCTTGAATTTCTAGTGGTAAACTGTTGATGAGAGGATTGTAGTTGAGGAAGATGGAACATCAAGTGAAGAGGATGAAGCCATAAGGATCAATGGAACTATTTTGATTGAGCCAATTAGGGAAACAGAAAAGTTTTCTAGTCTATATAGGAAATCTGGAATCAGATTAACGAGAAAACCATTCTTTCCATTTGAACAATTGTGAATGAGGTAGAATCTTTCCTTGGAAAAGAGGAACAATCCATTAGAACAGTGAAATGATGTCCTATCAGGTGAAATTCAAATTTATTTATTCCATTTTTTACATCTATAATTTCTTTAAAAGTAGAGTGATAATGGAATTCAGAATCTTTGAATTTTCCACTTGCATAGGCACAAATTTGCTTTTTTTTTTTCCTGGCATGTTCTTCTAAAAAAATAGTTCCCCAATACTTATCACTTGCATCAGTCTAGATAAATCTTTTTATTGTTGAAGGAAACTGAAGAGGTGGCAAATTTTGTAGCTCCTTTTTTAAAATTTGTACTGCTTTTGTTTGTCTATATGTCTAGGTAGGAGCATTTTTCTTTAGCATGCGTTTGAGTGGATTTGCATTTTCAGTGAAGTGGGGAACAAAGTCTCTGAGATAATTTGCTATTCCTAAAAACTGTTGGATTTGCTTTTGTGAAAGGTTCTCATATGGAAACTTTAGCAATTCTCAAGCAATGTGAGGATCAGGATGATATTTTCCATCTTTGAAAAACATTCCAAGAAACTAAATTTCCTCTTTGGCTAGATGCATCTTTGAGGCTGATAACATGACTCCGTATTTTTTTGGTGATTTCCATGAAATTAGTGAGAAACTGTTGATGACTTTCTTCATTTTCAGAAAATAAGATAACATCATCAATGTAAATTAATGAGCTGTGAAGTAGAGGCTCATATATTTTGACCATTGCTTTTTGAAACAGGGAAGGAGCAATTTTGAGACCAAAAGACATTATTGTCCATTGGTAGTGATGATTTGGAATACAAAAAGTTGTTTTGTAATGATCTTCAGGCTAAATTCTCAATTGCCAAAATCCTGCTTTAAGATCAAATTTGGAAAAGATATTTTGCAGAGGACAAATGAGTGAACAAAGATGAAATTTGTCATCTTTAAGAAAATGATTTAAAGGCTGATAGTCAATCACTAGCCTTTTATTGCCACGATTATGTTATGATCTTTTGTTGACATAGAATGCTTGACAGGCCCGATCAGACTTTGTTGATTCAATTAATCCTTGTAACAAAAGTTGAGAACATTCTTCAATAGCTAATTGTAAATATTGAGGAGTCATTCTTAAATGGGTTGCCTTTGTTGGATTTATATCTTCATTTTGTTTAAATGGGAGAGAAATAAAAAACTTTGGTTTTTTCCACAAAGGAAATAGGTGTTTGAATTCAGTGTGAGAATTAGCATAACAGCTTTGTACTAACTCTTTATGAATTTCTTCAAAATTTTGAACTGGAGTTAACTGTGATAGGAATAAGGATGGAACATTGGTATATAGTTGGAAGTATTTTTTGTAATGAATTCCATTTGGGAGAATGTGAAGGTTTTTTATTTTCCAGAAGATATCAAAACCAAGAACAAGATCTTTATCTGGGAGTGAACATTCAAGGCAATGATCCCAAATATGACATCTAGGAAAAAATTGAATCTTTACAGGATTTTTTGGTGATGCATTCAGTTGTAAAGATATTTCCATCAGCTGCTCTGAAATATTCTTTGTGTGGCTTCCAATATTCAAGTGGGAGAACAATAGAATTCATAATAGTCTTATGAGCACCAATATCCATAAAAGCAATAGCTTTAATGGGTATTGAATACTTTTTTGGGAATAGATGCACATAAACCAGTGGAACTGGATGTGAATTCTTTTTAATGGCCAGGGATCAGGATTTTGCTGAGTAGATTGGATCATAATGGTATTTTTCAGAAGAATGATAATCAATGGCAAAAAGACTTTATGGAGAATCTTGGTCATCTTCTGAGAACAAAGATTCAATATCAACATTATCAAGATCAACTTCAGTAATTTGCTGAAGATGTTGTATGAGCTTAGCCGCCTGCTTTGGCTTATTAGGACAATTCTTAGCATAATGTCCTCTTCTTCCACACAGATAACATTTATCATATTCTTTCCCTTGAATTTGCGCCTTTTGAAAAACTTATAACACTTCTTGATTTTCCATGATGGCCTTTTGTCTTAAACAAATGCTTCTTCTTTTTGTAAGAACATTCGCAGTCCTTATCTTTACATTTGATATAAAGATCATGGTGATAACAAACATTCTTTAAAGTTGGATCTTTGTGACATTTAAGAGTCTGCTTCAAAAGCTCGTTAGTGCCACAAATTCTATTCAAGGATATCATCATCACCTGGTAAATTTGATCAAGTGTTAGATCAGACAAGGATTGGCCACAATTTTGCATGGTGGTATAAATTATTGTTGACAGGGTTTCTGGTAAAGAAGTTACAAAGGCCTACTTCAAGTCTGAGTTGTTGTTGCCTTTCAATTCATAAAACTTCTTTGACATATTATAGAGGTGTCTGTCAAGATCCTTTTTTTTTTTTTGCAAAGAACAACATCTCATTTTGAAAAAGCCTTTTCTAATATTCTCCACATCGTTTGTAGGCATTCCCATAAATTCAATATGAATTTGACAGATGAATTCTGCAACATAAGAGAACATCAATTGTGCCTTGGCAAATTGTTCAAGATTAATCCACCAATCTTGAAGTTTTCCAACACACCTATGAACAAAATCTTCAATTGCCTGTCTCATGGAAATGTCAGGTTTTGCAATTTGTACTTCAAGCCAAGCTCATATTTCCTTTATCCTGTAAGAATACTGGTCTGGAGTGATATCATCCAACATAAAATACTGAATTGATCCAGTTTGGACTTTTGGATGTTCCCACGGATTACTTGTTAAAGTGTAAGTAGGATCAATTGAAGTAGGATCAATTTGAGTATTCATGTTTTATGCTTCTTATTCTTCATCATGATAATTTGTGATCGGAGAATCAGAGGAAGCTTCAAGTTCTTCCATAAAAGATGTATGTCCTAATTGTTCTTGTTTAGAATTAGTGTCTTTATCTAAAGAATCTGAAGAAGTTGAATCTTTAGAAGTAAGATCTTGGGAGATCATAACAGCCTGTTTTGAAGAGTTCAAACACTGGTCAATGAACTCATTCAAAGGGCTCATCATAAAATGAGATGGAGGAGGTTGTTTTGGTGGATCTATGTTCATGGGTGCTTTCATTGGATCTTTTTGTGGATTAGAGGTACGAGATTCTTTTGGTTGAGATGTTGGTTTTTATTCTGATGGTATGGAATCATCAGAAGAAGATAAGGATGGTTGTGGATTTGGTTTTGGTTGAAAAGTGGGCTTGGATGAGGTCTGTTTGGTTTTTCTTTTGAACATTTCAAGAGAATATCCAAAATGTTCAAGGTCTGTTGGGGAAGGTATTGGCAAGGTATTTTGAGGTTTAGTTTGGGATTTTTTAGTGAAGGGTTGAGAACTATCTTCTTTCATGGCTTTTTCCAAAGCTGCTAATTGGATTTTAAGATCTTCAATTTCAGCTTTTTTTTTTTTTTTTTTTTTTTTTTTTTTTTTTTTATAGAAACTTCCTGTTAATTTCCTTTCTTTCATCAATGTAAATCAATGAGCTGTGAAGTAGAGGCTCCTTCACTAAAAAAAAAAACCCAAACTAAACCTCAAAATATCTTGCCAATACCTTCCCCAGCAGACCTGTAGGATAATCAGTCCATGATGTATCAAGTTCTTAAGGAGGCCAAAATTCTTTTATTAGTGCATTGTTTAATCCACTCATGAAGTGTTGAAACTAGACAAACTCCTCAGCATGCTGTTTCAAAGTATTATGATGAAGAAGAAGAAGCAGAAAACATGAATACTCTAATATATATATATATTAGAGCAAATTAAACTTTATTAATTTAAATGAGCAAGATCAAACATCAAATGTTCCTCCAAGAAATGAGAAATTACAAAAGAAACAAAGGGACAAGATAAAGAATGTGCTATCCTTACTAGGAAATGAGCAAACACATTAGCTTGTCTCTTCACATAAGAAATAGAAAAATCTCTATTACCTTAAGCAAAACACAATATATATTTAACTCATTGTATATTTAAATATATATTACTCATTATATGTATATGTATATTTAAATATATATTACTCATTGTATATTTAAAAATCTCTATTACCTTTAAATATATATTTGTTAAGATATCAAAATTACTCATTGTGTATTTAATTCATTATAATTTATATTTAATTAAATATAGCCCATCCAAGTTAAAGAATAAATTTAACTTGAGTTAATTAATATATTTAATTTAAAATATCTAACGAGTATTTTAATTGAAATAAAAGAAAAGATAGTTTGGATAAAATTTAATTAATATAATTTAAAATATTTGTTAGTATATTTAATTAAATATATTAACTAAAACAAAATAAAGTAAGGGATATTTTGGATAAAATTTAATTAATATATTTAATTTATAATATATTAATTTAATTTATATATATTGCATTTTAAATTTTATTAATTAAATATAAAAATAATATATTAAATTAAATTTATTAAATATATTAATTAAAAAAGGAGCCATATCTGAAAAAATACTAAGTGAAAAATATAATATCGATACAATAGGATATATCCTTCATTCCTTTGTTAGTCTAAAGGAAATTAATTAATTTAAATATTTTAATAAATAATACATTTATTTGAGTTGTTTGGAAAGTAAATTGAAGGTTTATCATATGAAAAATCAAAGTAGACTAGTGGAGTGTATTTAACCACTTCCAAAAAAAAAAAGTTATGAATCAACTCTATTTATGGTATTTACAAAAAATAAAAAAATAAAAAAATACTATTTATAATTGTTTGATATGTGAGTCAATACCTAAAATTAATTCTTAAATGTATACGTTGAATATCAATATATCATTAGATCGAAATAAAAAAAAAATTATTAATATTAATATAAATGCAAATTAGTCCTATTTTTGACCAAATTATTTTTTTTCCCTATTTTTGACCAAATTATTATTATTTTTTTAAAATTACATAGATAGAGAAAGCTAAAAGGTTAATATATAAATTAATTCTTAATTTTTTTTTTAAATTTATTGCATCTCTTAATTTTTATTAGAACTTATGGTAGTATGGTACCTCTCTTTAATTGGAAATTAGATTAAAAATTCGTGTTTCGCCTGATATTTAATTGAAATAAAATTGAAACAATATATTTTAAAAAATCTTATAAAATTAAGAAAAATAAATAAGAACACAAATCATTTTAATTAATCATCACATCATCAAATATAAATCATATTTTAGGTAAAAAGTGTCATTAATAGTTAAATTAAATTTCTTTTTAATTATCTCATAAGTTTTTGGATATGAATTATAAAAATGAAAATTTTTACCTAAATTGAGTCTATATAAACTATTATCACATAATAAATATAAGGGAATGAAATGGGACCTATTTTATACATACAGTATAACATATTTTATGTGAAAAGTAAAAAATAAAAGTTAACAAAAATAATCATGTCATATGAAATTCATTTCAATTACTAATAAATTTCATTAATAAAAAAAATTATTTATAATTTTTTTTTATATTTGGATTAATTATATAATTCATTAACTTTAATAACTTGTGCTCTTTAAATTCATATAACTTGTTTGTAGAGAAGGCAACAAGGCAGCAGGTTTCTTGGCTAATGAAGCTTTAAAATAGGGGTTTGTAAACAAATATTCTAAAGAGGTAAAATATTTATATATATGCTCTTTTTTTTTTTTAAAAAAAGAATACACTTATTAAATTTTTTATTTTAAAAATATTTATTTTTTAAAAGTATATCATAAGTATATAAAAGGTATATCAAAAATATATCATAAGTATAAAATAAAAAAAAAGATATTTTTGAAAATCTAAAAAAATAAAAAAGTATTTAAAAATAAAAAAATAAAAAAAAGAGTATTTGATGTAATTTTCTCTTTAAAATATGACAGTGGAGTTTCAAACTTTTAAGAATCTCCTTCAACTTTGGTGCAGTGCAGCAGCTTCGTGATGATGTTGTTGGTGTTTCTTGGCCCAGAATAATGCTGGTGTACTTTTCTTGTTTGGTTTTGGGTATTTCCCTTGTTTTGTATAAAAAAAAATAAAGTTTATAATTTATTTATAAAAGTTTTATTAATTTTAGTAGAATTTGATTCAAATATATTAATTCAAATAAAATAATTTCATAAAATATAAAATATAAAATTTTAAATAAATTGTATTTATACCAAATATAAAAATATTGGCCAACCATCCTACATGTACTTTTCTAACAAATGTAAATACATAAAAAAAAAAAAAAGGGTAATTTACTATTTAATTTTTGAAATTTGACTTAATTAATTAATTAATTTTTATTTTTTAAGAAATTAATTAATTAGTTTTTTAATTACGTTAAACTATTTACTCATTCCGTTCAATTTTTGTATTTTTTTTATGTTAAATTTATAAAAAATGAGTAAAATGCCATTGTATATATAATAAATATAATTTTAATTTTATTATTTAAAAATAAAAATAAAAAAATTCAAATTAATAAAAATAAATAATATTTATATAATTATATAATAATTATATTTAATATCATCAAATTATAAAATTATTTATTATTATATATAATAAAAAAATATTTATATTAATAAAATTAAATAATAATTATATAATTAAATGATTATTATATAATTTTATTAATTTGAATTTTTTTATTTTTAAATAATAAAATTAAAATTATATTTATTATATATGCAGGGGTATTTTAGTTATTTTTTATAAATTTAACGGTATAAAAATTGAACGAAATAACTAAATAGAATGATGGAATCAAAATTAAAGGACTAATTAATTAATTTTAAAAAAATAGAAACAAATTAATTAATAAAATTAAATTTTATAGACTAAATAGTAATTTATCCAAATAAAAATAAAAAAGCTACAACTACGTGCACCTGGTTGTGAATTTAAAAGTACATACATAGTGGTAAGAATGACACGTGGACTTCCCAAAAAAGTGCAAGAGGGAGTTCAAAAACCGTTTTTCTCCCTGTTTATTAGTCAGTCAGTCTCTCATTCTCAGTCATTTGCTGGCTCCACTCTTTTCTCTGTGCAACAATGGAATTGAAGAACCATATTTGCCCTAATTCTCCATTTGTACGTTCTCTATTTTCTCTTCTCCTCGTTTATTATACTTCTCTACCATTTCTCTTTAGCCAATTTCTTGTGCTAGTTTTTGTTTCATCCTGAATTAGTTAAAATTCTGTTTGGTTGCCGAGAAATTGCAGGAAAGTGTAAGAAAATGAAATTCTGATTCCACTACTTAGGTACCATGTGAATTAGTAGTCTCTCTGTTACTTTACTTAGGAGTTAAGACCTGAGAAAAAGCTTAACATGATATATATATTTTTTATTTTTCTTATATTAAAAAGAAAAAAGGAATTTTAGTATTTTACTCTTTATCTTTTTGGCTTGATTTTCTTCTAAAGCTTGCAGAATAATTTTGTAATCATTCTAAGTGATTTTGATTATAATTTGCTTTTTTTTTTAAAAAATTTTATTTTCGGTTAATTTTCAGGTATGGGATGGAAATAAATTCTCAGAGTGTTTCGATAACTTATATCCTTTTTTTTTTTTTTTTTGGCATATGTTGATGGTTTGTTTGCAAACAAACATGACTGTTGTTTGCATGAATTGCTTTTCCTTGACAATGTATACAGTTTTAGGATTTGGTGCAAATGTAGTGACTATTCTAATAATTTCAGTGGTTGCAATTACTCAGACGAATGCCAGAAGGATCCACAGGGTATATTCTTTATCTTTATATACTTATGGCCTGTTTGATTGCTGAAAACTAGAAGGTAAATGTATCCGAAAGGAAAATTTGGATAATATTAAGTTGCTTCTCTGATTCCCTTAAGTTTTATTTTGGTGACAAAGAATAGATTAAAATTGTACTTCAATTTTGTGATAATCAATCTTTGGTAAATCTAGAAGATATCTCATCTTGTACTTGATCTTTCAACTTATGCAATACCATTCGTAGCTTATAATAGTATGAGCTCCCATTTAACCCTGTTGTAAGTCATGAAACACTAGTACTAGCTTTTTAAGTCTCTGATAATTCATGTATGTGTGTAGAACTTCTCATATTAGGATTGGAAGACTTGTAACTAGAATTCTCTCTTTAGTGGAGAGTTGTGGCTACCAATTAGACCGCGCTTTGTCCATATGTTGAACTAGAAATTTGCCAAACTGCTAGTGTGATTAGTAGCCTTTATGTGTTCTGCTTCTGGATTTGACTTTCAGTTCTTTGTGCACACGCATGGTCTTTGCACTAAATGTTCCTCTTATCAATCTTACTGACTTCTTTCTCCAAATTATGAATCAAGGACTAATGCCAATTTCTTTCTTTCTGAATTATTTCTCTCTGAGCTTTTCTTTTAAATCAATTATAAAATATTCTAACGCTTTTATAAGGATTGCACAGATGAACTTTCCAGAAAAGGTTGTGTTGCAATTTCTACCTGCCCTTGGGGCATGTTTGTCATTTATGGACATGATTTTGCTTATGAAGAAAGAACTCTATGGAGAAATCATCGTATATCACGAATGGCTTTTCAGAAGTTCTCAATTGATAGTCTGGGTAAGTTTTTCTAAGTTAAAGTTATTCTCTGTGTTGTCATGACCTTTGTTGTGTTGGCTCACGATTTCTAGTCTGAGTTTCTACTCTTACAAATATGCAGACAACCATTATAATTTCTGCAAAGTGGGCCGGCTTCCATGACATATTTTGCAACCGGCTCATTTGTTTCTGGTGGATCATGAAAGCACTACTGGAAATTCTACATCTGCACAAAACATTTGCTTCATTGGAGGTACTGCTTTTGGTTTTCTGTTAGATTCTTTCTCTCTGCATTGCATGGTCCTAAGCAATTTATTGTGTTGTTATTTATTACAGTGGATGATTCCACGATGGGATATAAATATTTGTTGCTTGGGACTTGATAAATTTTGAATTTATTTCGTTATAACTGTAGTCCAAAGAATATGGCCATCAAACAGTTGCAATGGCTTGGCTTTTTTCATGAATGTTTTCATCCTTGATCTTATGTAATGTAGAGGATTGGAATGTATGCTATAACCATCATTCTACCAATGACCAATGAATTCAACATAATATCACCCATTTATGAAATGTGGTGCCCCTAGTTTGATCATTAAGAAACAATTAATTATTAGCGTCAAAACAACCTAAACATGAATATCACCCATTTATTAAATGTATAGCATGATATGGCACCTGTAACCTATTTAATCCATTACCTTGTTTAGACCCACTTGACATAATACAATGCACCTTTGTGAATTTAGTTACTATTGTTTTTTCTATTTTCTAAAATGAAAAATTTATCAATGACATTTCTTAAATCACACTAAATATTATAGTTAATATGTATAAAATACTATAAATGGTATTTTATTTTATACTCGCTCTGTCCACAAATTATAGTCCACTTTTGTTTTGGTACAAAAATTAAGGATTTGTGTTTCTTTTACTATTTTACCTTATTATAACAACTAATAGCATTAATTATTCTAAAATAATGTGATTGAATATAAGTATTCTAAAGGGTATATTTGGAAATACAATAATAAATTTAATTTGAAAAGGAAAGTGGACTATTTTTTTTGGACATCCCAAAAAGGAAATGTGGACTATAATTTGTGGACGGAAGGAGTAATTAATTAACTAAGTAAAAAGCATGTCAATTTGAGGTTGACCTTACATGACTTCATTATCTTGTGCCATAATTGTGTCAACATATTATCCACATGAACATGATTAAATCAAAATTAAACCCTCTTTTTTTTGGTTTGTAAATGGGGAACTCAAACTTGAGTCTAACTCCAAATTGAGAGGTGCACCTAACACTAGGCTAAGCTTATGGGTGCTAAATCCTCCAATTTAGTGTCGACCATACCATGAGGTGGAAAGCCTTTTAGGTCATGCTGAACATATCTATTCTCAAAGGGCCTTAAACTTCTTGCTCTGTTTTGCTGAACTTCATTCAATCCTTAGTGGTATAATTGTGTTGTTTAGGTAATATAGTGGTTCCTCCTGGCAAGGGAAATCATTTTTGATTTAAACTTTCTTGGGTCATATTTTATTTTGTAGATTTTTCTTTACAGTATTTTATTTTTCTCCCTAATAAATTGATATCTTAATTCCTTGAATTTCCACAGAGGCAAGTTTTGGAATGCCTGAAAGAAAGTTCAGTTGTTTTGTTGGACATCATATTTGGCATATCCATCAATATTATCAGGATAAGGCAGGTGTCTTCCAAGAGCAGGTATAACCACAAATTGTTTGCTTCTTGTTTCTTTACTTTTGATTGTAACCATGCTGTATTGGTGTTGTTGACTGGATAACACCAAAACATTGCTCATAGATAATACCTGTGTGTTATGCTGCTCTTAATGCACAAGGGTGTGAAGCTATACTGTTGATTCTTTGAATGGAGTTATGGATTCCTGTTTCAAGAATGAAGGTGTGAATTTGTCTTTCTGTACCTAAAATTGGAAACTTTAAGAGTACTAGGAACAATTTCTTCTTTTTTGGACTTGATTTGTTTCCTTATCATTGTTTTTTTTACTGAAACTAGTTCATTGTATGTGATCATCTCTTTGGATCTTATTCAACTTTTCTTCATTTCATAACTTCGTTCCAGTTACCCTTCCCCCATATTTGTCTCTGGCACTGCTTATGATTGATGCCAGAGGTATTTTAGTTGTAATAAAATATACATTGCAGATATTGACTAATTTAAGTTGCCAAATAGGATGATGTTCCTTTATTATTTGAGTAAACATTGAGAAACATGTTGAATAATGAGATGGTTTGTTTTAAAATGGTTGAATAAATTATTGTCAAGAGAGGATTTCCACATGAAGAAACTAGATGTGAGAATAGTCGACTTAATAGAGCAAGTTCTCTTAGATGCAAAGTGCTGCTATCTTCAAGTATCATGGCTTCCAATACTTCCATTGTTATAGCATTGCATGATAACTGAAGTGGGTTCTGATTTAAGGGCCAAAGCATTGTCTACTGAGTTGAGTGTCTGTTGTCTCTCCTCTCAAAACACATGTACAAGGATGCTTGTATGCTCACGCATGCTCACACACACCTAGAACCATCAAACATCAGTTCTTAATTACATCCGTTTGTTAATAATTGCTAAATACCCTAGTACAGTTGTCCAATCTTGTTTTTAAGTGCAAGCCTACAAGGATTAAATCTCTTTTCTATTTACTCATTTGTTTGCTGAAAGTTATCATGTCCATATAGTGGCATCCTCTAGCCACTTTTTTCATTTGAGGTTCACTTGTCTGTGAATAAAAATAAGTAATGTTTTACCTTTGTTGTACTTCTAATATGGATTCACTGACCATTATAGTTCAGTAGAAGATCCGCTTCTTGCTGTTGATATGGATATTGAGGGAGGTTGTCCTAGGGACTCTGTAAGTAATTTGTTACCGTTTTAATTTTTCTCAGTAAGATTTGCATTTTCTTTTTCTTCTTTCTTATAAATTGATTCTTTGGAGTCTAAAAGTTCTCAATATATGTTTTCCTATGAGAACATGTAGTTTGTAGTTAAACAGGTTTTCAATAGTTTGGTATTCCTGCGCTATCATCAGTTTATTTTGTTATTTTTCCTTCAATAAAAGGTTTGCTGAATTTGATCTCAGCTAATTGCAAAAGTAGTTTTCATGCGTGGTTCACCACAGAGATGTTAAGCTCATTATGTGTCAGATAGCATTTACTAAAGGTGTTTTCTGGGATAAGAATTTTTGGATAGATATTCAAGTTTCTCCAGCTATGTAATTGTAAATGTTATATGGTAGTTTTGACATTTCAAGCTTTACTGCTAGACTTTCACCTCATGATGTTAGCTAAAACCGCTGTTCTGGGGTGGGGGTGGGAATGCATTTATAAAATTCATGTCCAAATGGTTGCATCTTGGAAATGGCTTGGAAACACTTGCTGAAGCATTTAAGATGGACGAGAAAGTTCCATGCTAATTATTTAAATTCACAAGCTTTTTCGTGATTTCAGAATATTTGTAAAATTTCCCCCTCATTTTGCTGATGAGTTTTCTGCTAACTCTTTGACGTTTAGTTGAGCAACTCATTATATTCTCTACATTTTAAAATTGCATCTTTATTTTATTTTTCCTCCCTTCCTCTCTGCTCTCTATTTCTATTGAGATGTTTGTAGAGAATATCTGGATTACATTTTTCCAAATTATTTTGTGTGTTATAGTACATTAGAACTGAAGTTGAATGAATTACTGTAAGTTGACAAGCCTCATAGATATAAAGGTCCTCAATTGCTGCATGCGTATATTGGCTGTTGAACCCTTGTATCTGTACAAAAACCTACTATATTTGACTCTTCTGTATATCATTGCCTCTATTGACTTCCGCCGTGCATTCTTCATCTTTTCTCTTCTATATTTGTTTAAAAAAGGATAATATGATGTAGAGTTATCACCCCTGAAACAGTTAATCACTGTTTCCCTTTCTCTTTCATGAGTTGTGCAACTCTCAGGTTTTTTAAAAAGGTGAGGCTCATCCATAATGAGATCCTCCCTTTTTTCTGTCATTTATTATTGTTTTCCTTTATAAAGAAGTGAATAAAATACATAATAAATGGTTGTATCTAATATGGCTGTCAAAGGGAAATGCTTGGAGCTGTTGGGATCTCACGACATTCAAACCTATCACTTCTGTGATGAAGCGTGGTATCATAAAGCAGCTTGACTTTGAAGATTTGCTTTGTCTTCCAAATGATATGGAACCTTCAACCTGTCATGATAGATTGTTAAGCTGCTGGCGAGCTCAGCAGAGTAGCTCTAACCCCTTCTTGTTTAAAGCCATCGGCTATGCATATGGATGGCCATATTTTTGTATTGGTTTATTAAAGGTAATTTTATTCTCTCAGGCTGAATCTCTCACCATATTAGAAAGCTTATATGACTACAGTTATTATCAAGATAGGATTCTGAATCTAATTTAATGTCATGATTTATCCATTTCTTATTAGAGAAGAAAGCATGTAGCAAATTATCTTTTGAATAGTTGCTTACTAAGATAGTTATCATTTTGCTTCCCTTTTTTAAATAGTCCTTTTTTCGTGACAGTAGCTATGTCTATTTTATACCCTATGCTTGTTGTAGTTGCACAGTTAAAACTCTCTCACATATTACTCCTAACGATTTGAACTTTGTTGAACATAGGTGAATATGCAATCCATATTTGTTTTTTGTGATAAAGATTTTGTTCTTATGAGAAAAGTTTTCCTTTTACTGAAATCTGAGACCAGAAAATAAGAAAGGAGAATAAAAACAGGAATATTGGATTGCATGATACATCTTACTGAGAGCCATGTTGGTTACTGTCTAGCAAATGCTTCATTTTCCATAAAAGAATAGGTGTCTATGATGGCTAATCTTTTGATTAAATAATTTTACCTATTGCTTCCTCAAATTTAAATACATTTTTAATAAATAATTTTCTTTTACAGGTTTTCAATGATTTGATTGGTTTTGTGGGACCACTGCTTCTCAATAAGCTCATTCGGTTTCTTCAACAAGGTTTGGATTATTTTATCAGTTTCTCTTTCTGGTTCTTCAACAATAAATGGCTGTTCTTTCATTTCTTGTCTTAGCTAATTGATGGATTTTTTTTGCAAAACTGTGGTATTAGAGTTAGTTTTTTGGATTTTGGCACATTTACAGGCAAACTTCATGCATTTGGCCATTTGTTGCTTTATACTTGTTGCAAAGTGATCATATCATTTTGAAGTTTTATACTGATAAACATATATTCACTAATTTTATCGTCATGTTTCAGGCTCTGGACATTGGGATGGCTATGTTCTTGCATTATCCTTGGGCCTTACTTCTATCTTGAAGTAAGTATCATTCTCAATGTCTAATATCTCATACTAAGTCTCTTTTGTAACTCTCTTTTTCTTCATTTCTTGTAATTGCTTTCTAAGCACTGGTCTTCTATTTGTTTTCTGTTCACAATTTTACTAGAAATTCTAATTGAACTAGGATTGATATGTGACCCAAAAAAAAGTTTGAGAAACAATGAAAGTTGTACATAACCATGTTTTGCTGAACATTTTATAAGTTAAAGAGTAACGT
The DNA here is from genome assembly GCA_949750685.1 of Vernicia montana. Taxonomy (NCBI): domain Eukaryota; kingdom Viridiplantae; phylum Streptophyta; class Magnoliopsida; order Malpighiales; family Euphorbiaceae; genus Vernicia; species Vernicia montana. The sequence goes on from CATKHJ010888408.1 coordinate 20,313, forward strand.
GCATCCATTAGGACCTTTCTTGTGTATTTCCTTTTCAACTGCAGGATTCTAAGCATTCATAATGTAGTTATTCTTTTGATATGCTGGATCACTTATGTGTTATGCTTCTCATTTTTTTTTTTTTTTTTAAAATTCATTTGAACTAATTATCATATGGTGTGAATGTTTAACTGAAACTTGATAAAGACATAGTTTTTCACTGGTTGTGTTCCTATTCATGTTTCTGTTTAAATCATAAACAATCATGTATTGAATAACAAGTATGCAACTCCTACTTTCTTGATGTCCAAAGACCAAATTTATCACACACACATAGAGATGCACTTATTCTTGTCATTTAGGGATCAGTTCAGTTGATGGCATTTTAACAGTAATAGTTGGTCGATGCTTGTCCCAATTTTGCAGATCTTTCTTAGATACACAATATACATTTCATCTTGCAAAGTTGAAGCTTAAGCTACGATCTGGTATTATGACTGTAATTTATCATAAGGTACAAATATCACGAGTTTCTAATTAGGATTTTAAACACGAATGCATTTATGCTAGTATATGTGCATTATTATTTGACTGTGTTGGGACCAAAGTGTTGACAACTTTTATTATCAGTTACCTAAAATTAATATCTGTTGAATTGAGTTGGGTATTTCACAAACTTCTGTTTTCAAAGCAACTCGATTCAAAATGTTTGGATAGTTAAATTTTGGATACAAGAATACTGCAACTAGTATTTGTGATGTTAAGCATTAGCTTTATTGCTGCTACTGTATCATAATATTTGTCTTTCTGAGATTCTTTAATGGTACCGAGTTTTTGGTTGAGTAATCACAACCAGGTTTATCTCATATTTTTATAAGATTTATGAATACATTTGGAAGAGCATAATAGTGATGACATGAAATAAACAATAGAAACATGAATAAAAACGAGATTCATTCTATTCCATTCCAATGCACTTATGATGACCTACCAAATCTTCTGTGGAAATTCTGCAATTCCTTGATGATAATTAACTGATCTTAACTTGTTGGGTTCTTTCTCACTGTCAAATTCACATTCACATGGTTCCAAATTATTTTCTTGTTAAATTTGACATCATGCTATTCTAATACTTCATTATTTCTTAGTATTTATCTTTAGTTGCTTGTTCACTATGCAGAACTATGTCTTTTGCTAAGGAATTGAATTGTTTGATGTAATTCACAATTGGAGATATATTATATTTAGGGCCCATTTGGATGAATGGTTGGGAGCCAACATTTAGCTTCTGAGCTCTCAAGCGTTGATGTGAGGTGTTTGGTAAATCTGAGCTCTCAATTGTTGATGTCATGTGTTTGGTAAATACAATGTTTCGAGTAGTGTTATAAAATCCATTGTTTAGCAATTCGAAATTATAAATAAAAAAATTGAAAGCTGAAATTTCTAGTTGCCATTGTTTGGCCCTCCTACTGCTAACCTTTAACTGCCAACCGTTGATCACCAGCAAGTAACCACAATCGTTAAACCAAATAGGTCCTTAATTAATTACTAGCAGTACAATTTGATAGTATATTTTATATTTTATTCTTTGTTTATATATGATGTAAAACCCTTTCTTGATGCTGTTAGACTTCTCTTCTAGTTTGACAACCTGTTGTTGTGTCAGTATTACGATCATTAATACTGTTATCTTAATGCCTATTTGTTACCTTAGCCGAATGATCCAAAATTTCCAAGGGGAACTATAGACATGTCTGTAGATGCTGACTGAAATGTCAACTTGTGGAACATTTTCCATGATATTTTCTTACCACTGCTTTTTCTTCAGAATTGCATTGATTAATACTTTTATCTTAGTGCCTATGTGTTACCCTAGCAGAACGATCCAAATTTTCTGAGGGTGAAATACAGACATTTATGTCTGTAGATGCTGACCGAACTGTCAACATGTGCAACAGTTTTCATGATGTGTGGAGGTAAAGATGCAATCTTATCTTACATATGAAAGAAATTTAAATGTGCTGGGGTTACCAATTGTCAAAGTCTCTGGTTTAATTAGTTGTTAAAAAGAAATTCAATGCTGTTTAGTGGTGGAAAAAGAATTTACTGCTACATTTCAAAGTTTGTACTTCACTAAAGTTATTGCATACTTTTGTTAAGGTCATAATTACTATATTTTGATATTGTTGTTGATGCTATTATTATTATTAGCAATAATATTGTTCCATTAATGCCATAGCTGCAGTATTGAACAGTAACAAACTTTCACTATCTATTTTATGATTTTGTTTTGTTGGCTGTTGTGAAAATATTCTCAGCTTTCATTGTATGTGGAAATTGATCGGTTACATTATTTTGCATTATCAATTATGCTCATCAATCAATTATATAAAACTATCATTCTATCAAATGGCAAAGAAGCCGGAAAGAGGCTATAGCCACCTGTTAAGGTAACAAAGAAAGGATGTTTGTTAGAGTTCTCATGTCATTCCATGGAAAAACTGTGCTTCATGAATGACGGTGCAACCCAAATAACCAAGCACAGTTAGCAACGTGGTGATATATCTATTGTATGAAAGAGAATTTATGTCCCTCTCTCTAGGTTTCTTTTTATATATGTATTTTTTTTTTCTCTGAATGAAATATTTTCTTGAAAATGTGTGAACACGGTTAGAAAGCTAATGTAACTTATTCACTTCGTAAAATGGAAATGACCTAATAGACAATTGAAATAAGTCAATGAAGTATGGCTTCTTTTTTTTTTTTTTTTTTTTTTTGTTCTCAAGTATGGCTTCTTAAGGAGCTCATATTTGGTTGGCTATTTTTTCAATCTTTTTTTCTTTTCAAATAGATTTGACTGAGAAAATGTGGCGCATGAATCATGTAACTGGTTAAATCATCAGTGTAAATTTGTCAATAGTTAATGTCATAGTGCTGGTATTTTGATGTACTTTTCTCTGTATTTTTGGGAGCAAGGTGTATGGTGATATCTTATTTGTACAGTACTATGAACGATCAAACTCTCATGATTTTTGCAGCTTGCCTTTACAAATTGGAGTTGCACTGTACCTTTTGTATACCCAAGTCAAATTTGCTTTTCTTTCTGGACTGGCAATAACAATCTTACTGATTCCAGGTATCCATTCTACTTAATATCTCAATTGTTGCATGAAATCTGCAATAAGTACTTCTTTTTTACAATTGTGTTTAATGTGATAAACTTTAGTTTGTCATCATGAATATGTATATGCCTCTCTGTCGAGTGTGCATGCTGAACACGGTCAAAAGGTTTGCTCAACCTCAAATTATAATGTAAACCCCATGTATTGATTGAGTGTTAATTATAAAGAAGAACCAATCTGTTGCATGTATGCTTGTGGGAGTAGAGATGGAGCTAAATATAACATCATGTTTACACACACATATAGAGAGTGATAACAGTGACAATTATGCAAATGAAACGTATGAATTTCAAGAAAATAGTGATTAGCCACAGGTGGCAGAAAATAAAGAAGTAAAATTTAGATCTTCAATAATCTTTCTCCAATAACAAAATATTTTAGATTAACCCAAAATACATATGATAAGCATCCATGAAAAAAAATAAAATATGGAGATGCTGATTGTACTGGATGGTTACTTGAACAGAATGAGCTTTAGCCAATCCTGGTGCTACTGAAATAGTGTCCTAAAAGGGGTAATCTAGATAAAGTCTCCAAATAATTTGCTAGAAGTGGTGGAAATCTGCACATTGGTGTTTTGCATATGTCTATTTTATCTTTCCCTGGTTCATCTTGGATTTCACAAATTGAAAATCTTTAAATGAAGTATGCAAGCCCTTCCTTCTTAAAATCTTTCTTATGAGGCATCTTTTTCTCTTTCTTTCTTTATATATATGTGTGCGTGTGTTCCTGCATTTCTCATAGGCCTCGTTTGGCATAATAGATTTTAAATCCATGAATTTGGTTAAAATTCATGGATTTGAACAAAATTTATGGAATAAAAAATCCACATCTCATGTGAGTTTTCAAATCCTTCATTTTTGAAAGTTTTGGAGTACGATGGATTTTAACAAATCCATGAAATGTAGCTCAATTTTTCAAATCAAACAAAGGACTGACCTACAATTCATGGATTTTGCGAAATGCATCACTGAAATCTTTCAAAACAAATGAGGCCTTAGAATTATAGACACTTTATGATATAGCGACTTTATTATTTTATTGTAACCATTATCTAGTTTATAATTTAATTCTTGATATTTTAATTTTTATTAGGTTAGAGTTTGTAAAAAGAATGATAAACTTTAACTGGGACCTGCAAAATTTAAAGAAAGGATGATATAATCTTTGAAGAATGACAAAAAGATATTATATATATGGATCAATTTAAACTTTAATTGGGATGTACAAAAACATAATGATATGAAGAAAATTTGATGAGGTGGCTTCATATAAATTTAAGTTTTGATGAGTTGGCTTCATATAAATTTAGGTTTTAAAAGAGTTACTAGACACATGGCGAAAAATTTTCTAACCAACTCTTGAACTTAGCTTTGATTATATATATATATATATATATATAGAGAGAGAGAGAGAGAGAGAGAGAGAGAGAGAGAGAGAGAGAGGTAGAGAGGTATCACGTGTGATGTTGCAGCTTAATCATCCAGGGACAAGATATATTTCTCTTATTACTGGGATATTTTTGTTGTGCAGTGAATAAATGGATTTCTGAATTAATTGCAAGTGCTACTGAGAAAATGATGAAGCAAAAAGATGAGAGGTACATATTTGTGTTCTTATCATTTTTTACATTGACAAAGTATGAAAAATGAATTCTAAGATTTGGATGTGTGATGGTTATAATGTAGACCAGTGTTGTTGCTTGTTTAAATATGTGCACTAGGGATTATAAGTAGTGCCTTGAGCATCCTCCAAGTAGACATGAAGGAGTTAAAAGGTTTTTCTTTTTGATGAGTCCCAATGCCTGCTGAGACCGTCTCCACATTCCCAAACACATATTTTCCGTGGATGATCTTCTTTACAATAAATAAGAAATGGTCCCATCTCCAATGATCTTTCTTTAAATTTTTCCTAGTTTGGAGTTCCATCAAATAGTTTTACCAAGACCAAGAGAAATTTAATCTTAGGGATTATGGGAGCAGAATAATGTACACATGAGAATTTTCTTTTGATGACGTTTACATTCTAATAGGTATTTCCTTCGCAGGATTAGAAGGACTGGAGAAATTTTGACTCATATTCGCACTTTAAAGATTTATGGTTGGGAGCATCTTTTCTCTAGTTGGCTGATGGAGACAAGGTCCTCAGAAGTGAAGCACTTGGCTGTATGGCACTATACTTATGCTCTTGGGTGGTCTAAGAGTAATGCGATATATAGGCATTATTCCTTTTCTTCAAATGCTTGAACAATCGTCAATCATTATGTTTTCCCTTTCTTGTCAGACACGGAAATATTTGGATGCGTGGTGTGTTTTCTTTTGGGCTACAACACCAACTCTCTTCTCTTTGTTTACCTTTGGACTTTTCACGTTGATGGGGCACCAACTTGAGGCTGCAACGGTATTCTGATTTTATCTAAAGTGATATATCAATGTTATACTGCTTTTTATTTATTCCATTTGTATTATTTGTTTTGATTCATTTCTTTGCAACAATGTGATAACTACAAATAAAATTGATTTCTCTGAGTATCTTCATTGCAGGTCTTCACTTGTCTTGCTTTGTTTAATAATTTAATCTCTCCTCTCAATTCGTTCCCATGGGTCATCAATGGATTGATTGACGTGAGTTATATATTTATTGTGATTTGTTGAATAAATATTCCAAATGGTAATTATTGATAGTCATAATTTCTCTTTAAACCAGGCCTTTATATCAACCAAGCGGTTAAGCAGGTTTCTCTGCTGTTTAGAGTACAAACGTGAACCAGAACAAAGAGCTGAATCTCCATCTCTTTTCCCAAATTACCATTCGGACTTTATCTCTGAAGACATGGCTGTTATAATGCACAATGCATCCTGTGCTTGGTCAAGCAGTGACGAACAACAACAGAATCTGGTGTTAAATCGTGTGGCTCTATCTGTTCCTAAGGGTTCATTCATTGCAATAATTGGAGAGGTCAAAATTCAAATCAATACCTTACGCTTTTTGGAATTACAGCTTTGAACCTGAAAAAGGGGAAAAAAACCTGAAACAAAAACAACAACTAAGGGGAAAAACTAGAAATATTGTTACAGATTACAGCTTTGAATTTTGAACGTGAAATATTGATTCTTGTTGTTGCATGAAAGCAAGGTCTCATTCTTTCTTTAATATGTGGATGAAGAAATGACATATATTGTTTAATTTTATCAAGAAATGACATATATTGTTTAATTTTATCTGATTGTATGTGAGAGAAAAATGTCAGAGCGCTTTGTCGATCTTGGCCTTTCTTTTTCCTTTTGATGTTTGGGTAATATGATCTCTTATATCTCATTACATTTCTAGTTTTAAATATTTGAGTGACTGTTTCCCCTCTATTAGTACAAACTGTGCATAGATTCCCTAGAAGAGATAATATAGTGTACATACTATGATTAGGTGATTGTCACTTCTCCCCTTTTTCGCATATGTTACTTGTAGACATGGTTTGGTCATAGAAGGGGAACTTCTTGCTACACTTTGATTGCATTACTACTAACTTTCATGTTAGAGTCTTGAATTAACACAATCACACGGTAATATGAATAAATAACCTGAATACATAGGTGAATAGATATTACTAGCTGATAAATTTTATCAAAGTTATGATAGTATCTATATGAAGAATCGTATTTCCACATGTTCTGTCCAGTGTTCTTCCTTCTCCTTGCTAACTTCTTCTATCCAGGTTGGTTCTGGTAAATCATCCTTGTTGGGTGCAATATTGGGGGAAATGCGGCTCATCCATGGGTCAGTTCATTCAAATGGATCTCTAGCATATGTACCACAGGTTTATATACTTCTTCTTGATTCTCTTTGCATAGCTTACACTTTTTTGATGCAAAATTTTTTGTTGACATTTGTTGAAATTTCAGGTCCCATGGATTTTGTCTGGAACAATACGTGACAATATTTTATTTGGGAAGAATTATGAGTCAAAAAGGTATAAATATGTCTTCTTGAAAGATTTTTACTATTGTTGTGCTGGAAATTCTTATTATGTTGCTTTTATATTTGATCGCAAGCTGTTTTAGTTTTATTTGCCAGTCTTATTGAGAAGGAATATGGAAATTATGATTCTAGCTTCTAGGTAACAATTGTGGAATGCTTTATCGGAGTCTAGAAAGACATTCTCCTGCTTTCCATTGGTGGGCTTATTCATTTTCCCACTTGGCAGATATTCGGATACTATCAAGGCTTGTGCACTGGATGTGGATATTTCATTAATGGCTGGAGGTGACATGGCTCATATTGGAGAGAAAGGAGTCAACTTATCTGGTGGACAGAGAGCTCGTCTTGCATTGGCAAGGTTTATCTCCTCCATATTTGTTTTCTCTACCTTCATGGAAATCAGCTTGAATATTTCTATTTTAGGGAGCAGTGCTTCCTATATCTCTGAAACATTGGTTTTCCGCATCCTGATTTCAGTTTTTTGTCAATGAACAGTAGCATATCTTATCCTCCAATGTATTTTTACTCCTCTAACAAATGTTTATCTAATCTGAAAAATGATGTGCAACAGGGCTGTTTATCAGGGATCAGATGTATATATGCTTGATGATGTTCTCAGTGCCGTTGATTCAGAGGTTGCGAGATGTATTTTACGCAATGTGATTTTTGGTCCCCTTATGGAGCAAAAGACACGTGTTCTTTGTACCCATAATGTCCAGGTAGTGCCTTGAATCCTGTTCTCTTGCTTGAATGTCTGCATTTGATATCTCCATTTGTTTTATGGAAATTGTGTTCCTGAAGTCATGCTTTGAATTTTTTAATGTTTGAAGTACACAGGGGATTGGGCCATAAGGAAAATATTTTCCTGTTCAAAGGAAAACAAAGTCAGTACTAAGAAGATGGATTCTTGTTTTGAAAACAAGAAATTGTTGTCCAGAGTTTTACAAATTTATTAAAAGGGAAGAATTCCGCAGAAGAATCGCCCAAGGAATTTCTTCTCTCTAATTCTGATATCTTTTTACTGATTTTCTGGGGAAGAGTTGATTTCTAAAAGATATATCTAATGGAGAATCCTATGTTTTCTGCAAGCAGAATAACAGCAAGATAACATAGCTAATGATCACCTTTTTTCACAGAAACTTGAGGGAGCTGAGTTTGGTTCCCTTGCAATTTTGATGATGCTTCTTGCCAACCTGGAGTCTCTTTTTGTTCCTCAGTGTCATCTGACCCACTATTCATTCTATCCTACTACAATGTGGTATTATATAGGTCAATCTCTGGTTGATGAGAAACAAGAGATGGGTAACCCTTATATGTTAGTCCAGTGGCAATGGTCAAAGAGTGAGATGTGTAGTGACTAGTGAGGTTCACGTCTTAGGTTCAAATCCTGCAAGGTCACTTAATCTTGTTTACATCTGTAGTGGTTCCTCCCTGATGGCCTGACCTCATGCTTGATGAGAGGTAGGAACTTAGTGTTCCTTGTTATGGAAAAAAAATGAACAATGAAACAAGAGATGGATGGAAGAAAAGGAAGTTCAGGAAAGGAGATTGGAGAGCAACCATCATGTTTCTCTTTCTTGAGCCACTGTTAATGTTATAATTGAAACTTGGAACTTGTATCTATTCCTTGTTGAATATCATAAAAGGTTAGTGATGCAGGATAAAAAAGCTTAAGGCAATTAGGGACAATTAGATCTCAACAATTAGGGCTAGAATAGATAGTGATTGTGGTTGGAACAAGAACATAATTAGGGTTTAAAGAAAACCTCTAATTTAAAATCTATGTTGAAAATAATAAGAATACATAATATTGTATGATAACAGCCTTATTTATTCTAATTAGGATAAATCTTAACTCTAGACTAAAAAGGAACTTAATACTAATTACAATACTTATTTAAGAAGAAAACTAAATAAACATAGGAAAGAAATCTAAAACAAATTGAACTAGGAAAACTAAATAAAATTCCTAATTTAAAGAAATCTAAAACAAAATGAATTAGGAAAACTAAATAAAATTCCTAATTTAAAACAAATAATTCATAAATTTTATCTTACTTTTCCTTAACTGCATCACTAAACCTCTTATAAGCTCGAGATAATTCCAAGATTTGGATTTGTAAAGAACTTGTCTTAATTACACTCAACTTCATTACTTATGATCATTTTTTCAAAGGACCAAAGAGAGAGGCCAAAAACTTTCAAAAAGAAAGAAGGAAGAGAAGGGTGGGGGGCAGCATCAAATTCATTAAAATTTTGTTTTGAACTCAAGAAGAAAATATCCAAGTTTCTCATCAATATGAAGATTGCATATCAAAAAGTAAATAAACTAGTGAACAATCTAGCTAGACAGTCAAGAGCATTCTCCAAATAACTCTTAAGCAATCCAGGTTACCAGGACCTATTTCACAAGTTGTTAGAGTGTAGATAGTACTGACAATATTAGACTTGGCAATAAAAATATGAAAACTATACCGGGAAATGTATTGTCTTTTTCATTTTATAAATCATAATTAGACAAATGTGATCAATAACACATTGTTGGATGATGAAATTAACAAATTCAAAGGGAAGAAAGGATATAAATGCCAATATTCAAATCTTAGCATGTGGCATTTCCTAAAACTAAAGATTTCAAACTACATATATGAATTGTGAAGGCTTTCCATTAGAAGAACAACCATAAAATTTCATACCTTAAAGATTCTCCATTTCAAACTTTCTCTCCCAGGATAAAAATAATATATACTTAAACTGCAAAATTAATTTCCATCAACTGGAGTGAAAAGAAGTAATAGCTTTAAAATCTTTCTAGGGGAAAAGATAGCTTTAATTTCCTATATTTTCTATATCCATCTTAACCAAAGCTTAAAATAAACCAGTAAAAAAAATCAAGCTCACTACCATAAATCAGAAAGCAAAAATAGTAAAATTCTAGTTAACACAAAGATGTTCAAATTCAAAATTAGGGACATCATACATCATCAATGAATGTCATCAAGAGTGACAAAAACACATCTCCATATAAAAGTAACATAAACATGTTGAGAACTAGAGCAACGACTGAAACAAAAGTAACAATAACAGTCTCAACCACATGTATATGCATGTATTCACACATGCATATGTTAAGTACTCACGGGCTGAGACAAGTATGTCCATAGTGTATGACACAATCAGCATCAATATGTGAAGCTCCAACTTCATCAACACAACAACTGCCATATGTTGAATCAGCCATTACAAATAAACGGACCTCTTTGCTTTCGCCATTTTGTTCAGTGACAGAGTCTCTGAGTGACTGAAGTTTGTACCTTAGAGCACTCACCACTCTGATTGAGTCCTTCAATAACTCATCTGGGAACTAAAAGTCAAAAATTTTGCAATTAGATTTAAGCCTTAAATTCTGGATATTCAAAATAAGTGAAAGCTCTCTTTACTTTTACTGTTTTCCTCCATTTTCTCAGTAACCAAACAGGAAGTCCAAACTTGTGAGAGGTTTTGCTAGGGTTTTACAGCTACATAAACGCAAATATACATATAAAAAGTAAAGTACACAGATATACATACCTGTAGAGCGACTCTGGTGAAGTCCCGGCTATGAATGAAATCGGCGGTGCCGTCAATTTCGTAATTTGCTTCGAAATCCATGGCTTAAACACCGTTCTAATTTGCCTTTCAAGAGGTAGAAGAAGAATAAAAATAAAATAGGAGGATCCGATTTAAACCGGATGGATACAGGCCCAGAGCCATTTTAAACCCTTTTCTTAAAAACAATTGGGCCACAATGAAGCCCAGGCCAGCCCATCCTAGCCTAACTCACAATCTAAGCCTCCTATTTCAGAGCATTCAGCTTACATTGCCTCCTTTTCTTCCTCCTCCTATCTTCTGGAGAACCCGACGGCTCAGAATCACCGGCGAGCACACGCGCCTCTCCTCTTTTCCGACGTTGGTTTCTCAACTTATCTCTTTAGTCATTCGGTCTATTCAGAATCTTGACGTTTTGGAAAATTTTCGGAAAACTCTGTTAATGTTACTTAAAAAAAAATTTGCTTTTTTTGAAATGATTACTGTATATTAGCCAATGGTTAGCTAGTATTTATGTGTGTGTTTGGTGGGTTCTTGTTCGTATATTTGGTTTCTTGTTCGTGGTTATGAAAATCATGTCCCGAATTTTTCTGTAAATGCAAAGGCAACCTATTCGAAGTGTTGAAATTTAGGATTTTTTTCTATTATTTTTAATTGTCAATGGATATATATTTCCTGCCAATTTGTGGGAAATAATTGAACTGTTCTTTTTCATGTCTAAATTTGATAGTAATTTCATTTTGAGCTTATTAATTTATCTATAAATGAAATGAAATATTGATGCTGCTTGTCTATCAATTTTGCTTGTTTTAATGGATTATTAAAATACCCTTTGTGGATTTGATGTTTAACATAGTTAAGTTTTTTAATAATGTTTGGAGCTTGAAAATTAAATATTGATGCTGATTGTGTCTATCAATTTTGCTTATTAATGGGTTATTCAAATACTCTTTGTGGAGTTGATGTTTAACATAGTTAAGTAGTTTAATAATGCTTGGAACATGGAAATGTAGGGTTTTGAAGATTAATGCTTGGGTAACCGACCCGTGAGATTGATGATAGATGGCGACTTGTGTTCATGCAAGTCCCTGTAGACCTCGTCTCCCTGTCCTGAACAAATCCCAATCACATCAACAACCTTGTAATCCATGTGTCTTGCCAGTTCGTGTTAAGACTTTGAAACTTACAACTAATGCTTCAACTTACTGCCGTAATGGACTTGTATTGAAACATGTACAATGTGAACATTCTATGAAATATCAGCAAGGCACACCTGTTTGCTTGCTTGGTGGCAAAGACAAGTCTGAAAATGAGGTAAGAGACCTCTCCTCTTAGTCTTTCTATTTGCTGATATGCCTATTACTGAATGATGATGATTGCTAAAGGAATTTTCTCTTTTATTCATCATGTGAATCTGTAAGTTTTAATTTCCATGAGACCTTTAACTGTCCTCACATCTTGTCTCAACAGCTGAACATTGCACATATATCTTCACATACTTTTTAGTAACTTTATGGATAATGAAGCAAATTTTCATCTAAACTCAGCAAGCCTAATAACCCAACAGCTGAACATTTCTAATATATCTTTTTGGGCTATTTCTTTCTATTAGCAACCTAGATTAGGGAATAAAATAGATAGATCTGCAAGAGGAGGTTTTCAATTTTTCTCCGTTTTTTAATTGGTACTTTATGAGCTGGACAATCAAAAAGACCTAACCAAACTAGCCTTTTTGGATCTTGATTCTATTTTTGATGAATTCAGTTTCCACTGTGTAAAATTTGAAAAACATTTCATTTTAAAGTTTTACTGTTCCGTTTAACATTGTTCAGATGTTATCTTAGCCTCATCTGAAATTAACCTATAAAAATATATAATTATGTGATGTATAAAGCTAAATTGCTAAGCTTTTGGAAAATTGAGAAAGGTGAACTAAACCCCGCTGATTGTTTTCTTTTTGGTTAAGTTTTGCTTTTAAGATTTCAGAACTGTTGGAATATACTGGGGACAATTTTGGTCGCTTTGTTTTAAATTTCTTCTGAAACCAATCAGCACACCCAGGAACAGGAGGAAGTTTTGAATTGTCTGTCTTTTGGAGAAAGGTTTGTGCTTAAAGGTGTTGGACCTAATGATAACTTATCTTATTCACTAAACAGCTAAGCTTTGAAGTCCTATTGTAATGAACCACTGGCCTTGATCTTTACTGCCAGCAAAGTTTTTGACGTTATTCCATTTGGCTTCGGGAGTGCCTCTATCTTATATATCTTCAGATGTGTTTAAATGAAACCTCAACATTGTGAAGTGATTAAATGCATTCAAATATTTTGGCCCAAGAAATTCTCAAATTACTTGTAGATTATACTCTTCATTCCTTGATCTGGATACAATATTTTATTTGAATACCAGGGATCTGGATGGAATCCTTTTGAGAAAGTCATGGGAAGTTTCAAGGGAAAGTCAATAGAAGATGTGTTACGGCAGCAAATCGATAAACAAGAATTTTATGATGGAGGCAGTGGGAAAAATCCACCTCGTGGTGGTGGTGGTGGCAGTGGCGGCAGTGGGGATGGCTCTGGTGGATCTGAGGATGAAGGCATTGCAGGAATCATGGATGAAACTCTACAAGTGGTCTTAGCTACTATTGGCTTTATCTTTCTGGTAATGATATCCTCTTTTTATGTCATATGCATTAGGTAGGTCTTTAGCTCACAACCTCTATATTTTAATGTCTCCCATTTGCTAATTCTTAAGTGTGTTCTTGATTGTTAGAAGAGAAAACTAACAGAAAAAATTCATAACACCAAAATTTCTACATTAATCCATTGCTTCTGTTGTCTTCTATGTGATGCATAGATTCGTTGTCTTGTCCATGATTCAAATCTTCGTACATCTGGTTGTTATTGTGCAGGAGATATATTTTTCCTTTGAAAATCCTTTTGTGCATGGGTAACAGCCCTGCAGTGTTAGATTCAAATGCAATTCTTTCTACCTGAATAAAAAAGGAAGTTCAACCATTGCAAAAAAGTGAGAGGGAGAGATAAATTTATAGAATGATTACTAACTTCTTTTTCTGAGACTACTTTGCTGCTGCTGCTGCTCCTACTCTTTTTCTTCTCCTTCTCCTTCTCCTTCTCCTTCTCCTTCTTGAATGTACACTTGCAACTGCAACTGCATCTCTGGAGGTAGTGGTTGTCTTCTTCTTGCAACTGCATCGCAAGTCTGTGATGTATATTGCTTATTATCAAAATGAGTGTCACCTCAAATCATTTGAAGGAATTACAGTTACTTTATTTGTCTAGAAATAGTTTATTATGCCATGTGTATAAACCTTTTTTGTTGTTGTTCATTGATTTTTAATGCAGTACGTTTACATCATCAGTGGTGAGGAGATGACTCGTTTAGCAAAAGACTACATCAAGTATCTTTTAAGGGGAAGTAAGAGTGTTCGTCTAAAAAGAGCTATGTATAAGTGGAAAAGGTTCTATCAGAAACTGACTGAAAATAAGGTAGTTGACAAGATATGGCTGGAAAGAGCAATTATCAATACCCCAACGGCCTATGACAGCCCCGCAAAGTACAGGCAAATGTTCAAGTCTTTCTTAGCATCAAATGCAGATGAGTAATCTGAGATGGGATGTGGCATTCTAGAGTTGAAACAATACTTATAAGCCACGAAGGCTTTCAATATCAGATTGTTGATTTGTGGCAGAGCAGTTTTGTATAGCATTTAAAATATAAACTTGGGATAACATTTAGATTATTTTTACTGGTGCTGGTTATCAAATTTTTCAGGATTTTACTAGGACATCTTCTAATGAAATAAGTCATTCCGTAGTCCTTGATTTTGTAGTTAATTCTTCTTAGTATTTAAAGCATTTTTTTTCCTGTATTGATCAATTCCATTATTTTTCTAAAAGAAATTTAGCTCTTAGATTTTTTACTTAGAAGAAAATATGCACATGCGATTAAAAACCTGTTAAATAAATTATTAAACGGATAAAATCTTAGACTTTTTAGACTTGTTTTATTTTGTGAAAAATAATTTCTGTGAAGAAAGAAAAATATTTCTGAAAGGTTTTTTTATTTTCTATTATTTAGTTAATATATTGAAAATCAATTAGAAATTATTTTCTAACATTTAAAGAGTATATTTCTTAAATATTTTTCTTTCAATTTATAAGACTAAGATCCCCAATTAGCATCCTTTGACCTGTGCCTGCAAATTGGCAAACTAGCTCAATGGCTTAATGCACATACAGCAGCATTGAAAATGCATTTCTAAAACTTAAGCTTCAATTCCTTTCTTCTTTCAGATCAATTCACTCAGATTTTAATTTGTCATCCCCAAGTTCTATGATGTTTCAGGAGTTCACACATTTCTCTCATGTTACCAAGTTGTGACAGCAATTTCGAAATAAATAATATGAAACGAGATTCACAAATCAATATGATTTAAAACACCAAACAATGAATATTTGCAATCATATACACGATGCCAACAATGTAATGTTACTAAAAAAAATTTTGAGATATTGTTTTATTAAGCAATGCCCATACACAATCATATTAGCATAATCATCGTATTTGACTGGCCAAATACGCATTCTGTTATAACTCCAGAATATTGAAGGCCAAAAATTAAGCAACCATGCCAGCCAACAAGATATGTACAATTCCCTTTTTGTCAAAATTTTAGCATATAAATGTTATAGCTAATAATAGGGATCCAACTGAAACTGCATCCAGAAACGGGCAGTCAAACAAAAACATGTCCTTCAATACCAGTAAATGCTCAAAATGAAATGTATCTTTTTATACTTGCCGGACAAAAATTAAAAGCCTAGCATCCTCAAAAGCTGAAGATCATGTTAAAAGGAAATGAAAGGTATTCAATTTATACAGAGGCTTCAATAGCAGAAGGGGGTTCAGGCCCTCTTTGTCTTCTTATTTGAGACAAATTCTATCTTCTTTGCCCCTGCAGCCTTTTTCTTGTCCTTCCTCTCCCTCTTCTTTAAAGCTGTCATGTGGGCCTTCAGAATAGTTGCATATGATGCTTGAAAGCGCTGGTGATCCTTTGCCCCAACCTTCCCAACAAAAACAAGAAAACGCCATTAACCAAGCTAAAGAAATAAAAGCATAGAGTACCAGAAAGCATAGACACAGAATGCTATTGATAATCAAGCTTATTAAGTTGATACAAAGATGAAGTTCAGCTGGGTAAGCAAATTCTAAATTATATCTACATTATCCTAAAAGAATCAACTCTTCACCTTCTGTGGAAGTAAAATAGAAGATAGAGCAACTAATTCAAAAAAAAATTGAGTCTAATCATGCTTCAGAGATAGGAAAGATGATTTCACAGCCCATTACAATGCCTAAGTCAAACCTTTCACCATCTTGAACATTGGATCGTTTGTCACATTCAGACCTAAGTATTCAACTTATTTTTTTCTTAATTTATCATTCAAAGTTCTAACTTCAGAAGAATACAGCCTTGCCTAACATTGCAGAAGAACCTTTCCTTAACATTGAATTCAAAAGGCTTAAATTAATAAGAACCATTCCTCACTAGTACTACAAAAATTGATCCTTTCTTCCCATCTGCAAAGAAGGTATCCCGAACCAACTATTTTTGCTATCCCATATTCCCTTGCCTCACCTTATCTAAAATTATAATACAAAAGGTATGGATAGCACAAGGTGCACCATTTAACAGGGAAGTGCAGATATAAGCAAAAAGGTACAGAAAAGGATCAAGGCAAAGTAAAGCAAACAACTAGGAACACACAAATCCCTGCACTAGGATCAGATGGCTCTACATAGATTTCCAAAAACTACAATAAGAACTCAAACATAAATCTATTTTCGAAAGGAGGACATTCAATTTGTTTAAATGCAGACACATCTCCGAAGCTTAATATTAAATACTTCAACAATGTCATTAACTCAAGTGGTAAGAAAATGAATTAGGGCCATTTAGGTCGCAACAGGCTAATATTGAGTGCAATTAACGATAAAAAGGAGAAATACACACAACAAAATCCTTTAGGAGTATAAATTATTTGGTAAACAAGCAAGCATCACCAACATCTAATTTACTCCTCAAACAATCTGTTACTTTTATCACTAAATTCACACAAAATTAAATATTCCTATAATGTACTACCCCAAATCTTCCTACATCATGGCTTGCTAGGTTTTGAAGTAAATGAAGTTAAGACTTAAGACTCAATTATCACCATCATTAAGTAAGCTAAACATAACCAATTCAAGATCACATGAAATTTGAGCATTTCCAGTACAGTAGCACAAATCTTTAAATCAATGTATCTGACTCAACCACTAGTCTAATCTAAAAAGAAAAAGGTGCATACCGAAGTAGAGATTGTCTTTTTGCCATTAGTAGCGCGGATGAGACACCTATACTCAATGGGTGTACCAGCAGTTGCCATTTTATTCCTTTGCACCTTAGACTTCAATGATGCTGAAAAAACACCAATAAAAATACAAGCACTAATTATTAACATCCCAATACATAACTCCTCATAATTTCATCACTCAAAAACAAACCCAACAACAGAGTTAAAGAATATAAAGAAAAATAAACGAAAATATATACTCACAGCGTTTGAGAGTGACCCAAACAGAGCCTTGTTCAGTACTTTGTTCAAACATGGTAGTGAGTTCATTGAGAAACGGATCTGGTTGTAGAAGAACCTATTTTTTGAGATAAAGAATTAGCGAGAAAAACACAAATTAATAAACAAAATCATATAAATATCATAAAAGAAATCGCAAATTCTAATTGCATAGTCTCGAAACCCTAAAATTGCGACACAAAGGTAAAATCAAATATATATTTGTTCACCCCAAATCTTTATATAAGATCAGATTAGAAATACTATGAAATTCCATGAATGAAATGTTAGATATACATACACAATTACATATATACACATAAAGAGGGATCAAGAATTACCATGATCAAGAGTTTGATTGTGAATTTTAGATCTCTCTCGCGTTGGAAAATCCCTAGCGACAGCCTTTACTATAAGAATCTCAAGCGAAGCGAGAAGGTGAAGAACTTTGCGAGAAAGATAAATCTTACCAAGTCTTCACTTCTTATATAGTATTCTGAAACTCAACGCCATCGCTAACAACGTCCATTAAACTAGCCCTGGGCACTAATACGACATGTCATTTAGATTTCAGGTTGTCGTTAACTCATAATATTAAGACGACATATCGTGATAGTTAATTGAACTAAGGGCAATTTTATATATATATATATATATATATAATCAGACATTAGGGATGAGCATTCGGTCAGTTCAGTTTAAAATCGAACCGAATTAAAATAACCGAAATTATATTTTTCTAAAACCAAAATCGAACCGAATTTATTGTGAAAACCGAATCAAACAGAAAAGTTCGATTCGGTTCGGTTTTTCGGTTTCACGGCTTTTTTTCTTTTAATTATAATAAACTACATATATATATTTTATACATATTATATATATATATTTATTATATATATATTATATATATATTAAAATTATTATTATATATAATAATTTTAATATATATATATATATATATATATATATATATATTAAAATTTCAGTCGGTTCGGTTCAAATTAAAATTTTTTTTGTAAAAACCGAACCGAACCTAAATTTAATTTAGTTTTCTATTTTAAAAACCGAATCGAATCACTCAAAAATTGAACCGAACTAAACCAATTGATTCAGTTTGGTTTTTCTATTTTTATTCGGTTTTGCTCACCTCTCTGTATATATAAATCCTACAACATAAATTTTTTTTGACATATATATATATAAATCCTAAGGCATAAAAAAAATTTGACATGTGTATTTATTTTTGACATATTTTTTAGATAAACATAAAATTGATGTGTAATTTTATAATTTTTTTGTATCATTATTTTTTTATTTGAATTATTATATCAATACATTAACAAATATCTTACTTTTCTAATTAAATAAGGATTTTAATCCTAAAAGTAAGCATGTTAACCAATAAGTTAGTTTTCTAATTAAATAATGATTCTTAATTCTAAAAAAATATTAATTGTACTTTTAATATTATATGGTATTTGGTAAAATTAAAAATTAAGTGCTGAAAATTTAAATATTTAATAATATAAGTGATATTGTTTTTAAAATGTAAATTATTTAAAAATTTAATCACGTATTGTATTTAATAGAAATTTTAAGTTAAATATTTTAACTTACCATTTAAGTGATTTTTAACTTAATTGAAAACTTTAAGTTGATATTATTTTATATTATAAAACCATTTTAAAATTAATAAGTGCTGAAAATATTAAATTAAATAATAAGTTAGGTTATCAAACACCCTCTTAATTTAAATAAATATAACAAAGTTTTTTCTCATCTTATATGATATATTTTCAATTATACCTTTCATTAAATTTTTATTATATGTATTCAATTTAGTATTAGTTAAATTTTACAGATATAAATACTTTTTAAATAAAGAATTCAATTTAAATTTTACGAATTAAAAATATTTATAATCAAAATAATAACAGTAGTCGTGCAATGTGCAAACAAACGACTAATTATTATTTAATTGTATGTAATGAACTAATTAACTAAATCGTCTATACTTTTTTAAAAAATAAATAATTAGTCTTTTAATTTTAATTCTGTTAAATTAATCAGTCATTCCGTTCCATTATTTTGAAAATTACCTTAAAAAAATTAAAAATGATAAAAAATACTTAAAATACCCCGACCATTACCATCGCTATTTTTTAATTAATTTTTAATTGTTAAAAAAAAAGAGAGAGAAAATGAATTTGCAAATGAAATTATAACTAATTTTTAAGACAAAGTTTAACTAATTTGCAAATGAATTTTTTTTAGAACGGCATATAATTTAAAACAAATAAAATTGAGTTAATTTCACTCGTCAACCCTAAGTTATTAATTAATGTACATTATCGTCCTCCAACTTAATTTCGTTACTTAAAAATCATCCAACTTAATTTTTTTTTTTTTTTTTTTTTTTTTTTGCCAAATATCCAACCTAAATTATGGGTCACATAAAAATCATCGAACTTATCAAAATAATACAAAATTTTGATTCATTCTCAAAATAAAGAATATTGTTCATTCATTTCTTTGAAGCCAAATGACTGCATCGAAGCTGAATTTTTCATCTGGTTCAAACATTTCTTCAAGATCTTCAAAGCTCTGCTCGACTCTCAAGTCTTTACCGACTTCTAAGCCTTCCTGCAGAAAGTAAGAAAAACATAATTAATCCTAGAATTCTCAAGAGCATGCAAAAACAACAAAATCATATAACTTTAATCATTAACTTATTGACAATACAATGAATTTAACAGCGGCAAGAGTTTCTTAAGCCAATTAGACCTGTGAACTTTGAACTAATGCCACGCAAAAATAAGAATAATACTTGCATACAGTGAAATTATGAAAACAAGAAGTATTCATTTCATGATGTCATTTAAATCAATATACTAATTTCTTTTTTTTTTCAAAGAAAAGCCAGCATCATTAATTTGAAATACTATTTTAATAAAGTGTTGCAATTCGAACACAATTTAAAAGGTTTCAAATTTTCATTTTTCATTGCACCAAAAAACAAGAAACTATTTGTTTAAGTGACTGCAAAATTGTAATGTAAGTTACGCAAGTTGAACAACAAAGGCATTGTTAGCAGAAATAATAAAAGTGTAAATGCAAATATTAACATCGCAATATCTTTATGAGTTTAGCTGCCCACTTGGGAATCATCTTATCAATTGTACCGTTTCATGCAGACACATTTAAACTATTCAACTTTATGGATAGCATACTAACATGTCCCATATTGAAACTTCTATTATACATGTTCAAGACACCTATTTTTGTATTATATTTTTTCAAAGTCCTAAGGTTCCCCATTCTTAAAAGGTTGAGGGAGGATTGTTTAGCATGAGTAGCCTCTTTTTTGAATATCCTACCCAAATAAAATGCCAAGATTTTAAACATGGAAATGACCATAATTCATCGAGATTTCAAAACTTTAAGAACAAAACCTTCAATTAATTTTTAAGGGTTAATGGGAAAAAAAATGCAAAAGCATACGAGTTCTTTTAATTTTAGCAATTTCCTTTAAAATTATCAATGGCAGGCAAGGACTTTAACATTGATAAGAATTGTAGCCACCCTTTAGTGTCTCTCTTTAAACCATCTGCCCTTGAAGACATAGGGTGCTCATAGGGATTAATTTAATAATTATTGAGTTGTCTAGAATTTCAAAATAATTTCCTCTATATTTTTATATTAATTTGAATTTGACACTGATATTTTTCATTATTTATCATTTTGTTTTTTCAGTGTATGTTTAAAAAATATTAAAAATTTGAATTTAAAAATGTTAGTAAGCATTAAAAAATATCACCTTCCAATTGGCTACAATGTCATTATAGACACAAATCCTAGATAGAAAATCTATAAAACTCAGGCTACAATTGTAACCAATAATTTTATGGCCTCTATTGATCACTGTAAAATAAGTGGCCAAAATTGAAAAATCGAGTCTAGTTTTGGATTCGTTTGGTCATTAACCCTCTTTTTAAATTTGAAACTATAAATTTGAACTTAATAATAGGTAGTCACCTAATATTATTATGAGCAAGAAAGAAAGGGTGCTAGCATGTTAAATATTCAAGAAAGCATTTTCTTGATGATGTGTGTGAAAATAAATAAGTTCGAATACCAAAACAAAATCTGGTCCTGGTTACCTTTTCAACATACTCAGCTACAGTAGAGTTTATTACTTTCTTGATCACTTCCTTGTATACTTTTGAAGGTCCGAGCACTTCTAACAAAATGTCTCTTGGTATCTGCAAGATATGAGAAATAATCATAAAATTGCAACAGCTGAATAGTGAACAAGAACAAATCTCCAATAAGTCTATGTGAATGTACATAAAAAAAATTTATATCAATCTGAGTATGCGCATAATCATGCATGTTCCTATCTGCATGAATGGGAAGTATGCTGGTAAGGAACTCATGTGACTAACCTATTCGTCTGTACTCATGCACTTGTGTTTTGCAATGATATAAGAGAGAAAAGTAAACCCAATCTCTCCAGTGCAACAACCGCAACTTTACCAAATTCATAAAGTTGCAACATGCACACTAACAGGCCCACACACACATACACAGTCCATTTCTCCTGAAATGAGTCAGTGTTTGTTCATTATGACAAATCGCAGCCAACTACCCTCCCACTCCACAATACTTCTGTTTCCTGTCCCTACTTCTGCAACAATTATGTTCTGTGCTGTGCTGTGCCGAGAACTAAATGATTTTAATCTTCCAGATGCAATCACTTGAACACATTACAGGCTGAAGCTTACTTCATTAATTTGGCATAAAAAGGGTACACCCCAAATGCCTGGGATCAAACTCATTGCAATGTAGCATGGTAGAAGGAAAATGAATACAAAATTATACACAAAGCAGATACATACACTCCCCAGTGACTGTGTGTATGTGTTCATGTGCGAGTTTCATAACAGCATTTTCATGATTCAATATAAATTCTTTACTATGTACTAGGCTTTTCTTAAAGGACATTGACACATTTTAAGTCATACAAGCATCAATAGTCAATGGGACACTACCCTTTCAAAGTTGTATGAGTAGAACAATTTATGATGTTTGTTTCATCTATGGAAGATCATGAACTCAGGTATAATAAATAATTAAGCATGCCAAGAAAGTCAGAAGTATTACATGGAAAAAACAGTTTCACATTACATTGCCAATCACAATATGTTCAGTAAGAGAATAGAGAAACTTACATCTGGTGTCTTTCCTGGTAGTCCCATAGCCATCAACATAATAGTGCAGCCAATGTAGGTAATTAGAAAAAATATCAGCGATTAATTATCCAAGGTAGATAAGAAGAAATATGACTTCGGAAGTATAGAGTTTGGCAATATACCAATAGCAGTCAGGATATTGTTTCAACTTAACAAATACAATTTTAGAAAATGATGTACAAGTTATACAAAATTTCCTTTTTCCATGAAATATAATAATATCCATCTTCCATGGTCAATCTCGACTACAATGGATCCAAAAGGCAACATGCTGTCAATCTTCAATATTAAGATAATAGTAATGATATGTTTCTCTCCTATTCCTGTTAAATTCTACAAGAAACAATGACCACATCAATGATGGTGAGGGTGTCACAATGCTGCCACATCATTTTTGCAGCGAAGGCTACAATAATCACCAAATTACATGTGCAGCAAGTTAAACCTGCTTGCAACATGTAGTTAGGGTATAGAAAGCCCTTCATACTAGCTATCACAACTAAGCCAATTTTAATGTTTAGTAACAGTGACTATGATTGACTACAGCAACATTAGAAGATGTTCAATAGTTTCGAGATTATAACATATAGTAATTCTCACATGTAAGTTGTTCAATAGTTTCAAGATTATAACATATAGTAATCTCACATATAAGTTGGATAATAAATTTAAATATTGTACCTCCTTTTACTCTTCGGAAGCCTGGAATTGGCTGGGCTGCAGCTACCATTTTGTCAAAAACATTGTCAAAAATTTCTCTAGTTTTGGCACCAGATACTTCTACACTAATCTGTACGCAAAAGTTATGAAAATAATTTCAAGTCAAAACTATTAACTGATTAAGAACTTTAAATTTATTAATTAGCTTAGCACCCAAGTAGATAATTCGAGTACAACAGTCAGCTCATACCCTTAGTTCTCCAGCTTCATCGGTACTTGAAGCCATTACCGAGAATCCTTCAAACTGAGAAGACAATACTCCAACATCTTGTGCACCTAGTTTAAGTGGATTAATTGTAAAAAAATTATCAACGATAGCACTAATAAGAAGACTAAAAGCACCACTTGAAGGAGAATAAACCAGATTTGCACCTGATATTACAGCAAAAACAGGAGAAAAGCATCTGTGGTTTTCTCTGTAAAAATGGAAGGGGACTGGTAAAACAAACAACTTTATTGCTATAAAAGAACTAGAAATAACTTGTATAATTCAACAATTTTCTCAAGTTAAGGTGATGAGATCAGTTTACCTTAACCTTACACAATGTCCATGAGTTCTGTATCTTATTTGATGGGAAACAAATGCTGATTTGCAAGAAAGATTTGGAGAGATGGCATCTATTGTTTGTTTGTGATTTATTAACTGCCAATACCCAATAAAGAAAAATAAATAACACTCATAATTCCATTGCTGTCATTCTGGAGTAAAACAAAATGCATAAAAGAACTACCAGTGACAGTAAAGAGGACAAAATGCATAAAAGAACTACCAGTGACAGTAAAGAAGTTAAAACCAGGTGAAATGCTGAAGGGAAAGAAGAAGAAAAGTGAAGTGGAATATGCAGAGTTCATACAAAATGAAATCCCAGAAAAAACCATCTATAAAAAACAAAGACAAATTAAAAAGCCATAGTTTTTCATATAAATTGAAGCAAACTAGTTCATATTTACAGATCTATTGCATTGTAGTTTTTATTACTAATTTTTTTTATTAAAGAAAAAATTAAATTAATTAATTATAAAAAAAAAAAAAAAGGCATTTGCTTACCTTTGGGTTTAATCCCAAGAAAAGGGATTTAACGGCTATTTCCATTTTATCTTCTCAGTCCTTTTCCTTCTTCTACCTCGCTCTAATCAATGGCTCTCTTATCAGTTATCACAACCCGGTTCAAATTTGCAGGCTTTGACCCGATTATATGCAACGGCATCGTTTTTATCCAACTTGAAAACGGATAAAACGACAACATTTTTTAGAGGATTTGAATTGACTGGTGCAGTGCAAGTGTTCTCAAAAGCTGCGATTAGAGAAGAAGAAAACTATGGCGTCTATTTCAATGGCGACATTTTCTCTGCGAAGCTACTGCTCTTGCAATTACGTTTCTACCCATAGAACCATCACCGCCACCGCCATAAGCGTCAATTTGAGGCTATCGCTGTCTTCTAATGCCAAAGAAAGAAGAGTTCTTGAACATGTGTGCAAGCCACTAGCAGCAGTTGGCTCAGGTGAAACTTCAACTTCAAATTACAATTATGAAATTTTAGTTATTGATGATAATAATTTTCTCAATTTTGCTTGTTAATAACTAGGGTTGGAGGCGTTGATTACAGATCCAAAAGACAATGCAATAAACTTGAAAAATGCTAAAGTAGAAGTAGAATCCAAAGATGAAAACAAGATTCAGGTTAAAAAAAAAGTTTTCTGCAATTACTGGTCTCTGCTCTGTTTGTCAATGTTGTGAATAGAAGCAAACTTACATGATATTCAATTGTCAGCTAAGAGTGGATTTATCTGGAGATGAAACACAGAAAGTGTTTGATAAGGTTTTGACAGATTTGGGTCGATCAGCTCCACCAGTTCCTGGGTTTCGGAGGCAAAAGGGAGGTGAGAATTGATTTTTCATCTATGCTTATATTAAAGGATTTCTATATTTGGCATTCACTTGTCAAGTACTTGTGGGTTGTTTTTGTTTGGCTATTGTGTTTGAAACCCTAATAAATGTAGGATTTATTTCATTTGTAAATCTATTTCGTAATAGAATTCACTTGTAAATAAAGTGAAACCAAAACTCTATAACTCATTTTCTATTTTGATAGATTTTTTTTTAAAGTATTATCATTTCCATGGAATTAAAGATATAGAAACCCAATGAAATTTTTGAGGTTTCAAACATTTCAAGCGTGGTTTTGTAGATAAATTCTGTAAAGTGTTAGCAAATTCCATTGTTTGAAATAGCCTTCAAATTCATGTCTTTATGTTTTTGTTTACTCTTAATATTTCTCCTGCCATTCATTAATTTTTGTCTTGTGCAGATTGGAATTTGTTAACCCATGAATTCTAACCGTATCAATTTCCCTTTTTGCATGTGCATCCGGTCTGTTCCAGGAAAGACGTCAAAGGTGAGTGGTTCTGTTGTTGATATTTTTTACCAGATTGTGACATTTTAAAATCTTAAACTGGCATAACATGTTGATGACTTAGAGAATGAATCAAGCATTTGAAACATTCAGGAAGTTCAAACTATATTTTTTATTGCCTTCACAAAAGATTTAAAATTTTATTAGCAAAGGGTGTTTGGATCTTCTACAGAAAGTCAAAAGGCATCTCATTAGATTCTTATAGAAGGTTTATACAGAGATGAACACCATTTTTATCTATATTTAATTCAATATAGTCACTGTGATCACTTGTTGGCTTAAATTCACTTGTGATCACTGAACTATTTAGCAAATTTCAGAATAGTCACTGTACTCAAATTTGTATTAGCAAGATCACTTTAACTTTGATTTTATTTGAATGTGATAAATATGACCAAAATTTTGGCTAATATTGGCTTTTCTTAGGATTTAGCCAAAATTTTGATATGCAGACAAAAAATAAGAAAGTTCTATAACCTCTTTGTAATTGTATACTATATTAGCAGAATTTTACTTGATTATCTTGTAAAAGATCTGGTTGAAATTCTATTAATCAAGCAACCTTATTCGGTTAAATTTGAGTACTTGTAGATATAATTATTCAGTAATCATGCTGAAATCAATGATTATCCAGAAAACTGATAATTTAGTTTTAAAATAAAAGACTAAAGGATCTACTAATTATAGTTATGAATACTAAAATCTCTATTAAAGTTACTTCTTATATTAAGCACACCTAGGATTTAGATTTCATCAATGAATTCCCTATGGATACTCTAGATTTAGTTTTAATTGGTTGGGTGATTAAATTTCTTAAGACTAGATTTTCTAATTTATGTGAACCTTTCTTTCAAGAATGAACCCCAAATATTTATGCTAACAAAATATCTACTTTCGTGATATTAAAATCAACATAAATTCATTAAGCCCTAGAAATCTATGCATTCTTCATGTAGCGGTTTGGCATGTATGCTTTATGCTAGGTCCCAAAGGAGTGTCAACATCTCGATTAACACAAACCTAAGTCTATTATCTTATTGAACTAATGTCATGCTTCATCTTTCAATTCATCACACAACATCTTAAATAATGTAAACAGTGATTAGTTATTCACATGCAATAAACCCTTAGATAATAGATAAGATTTCATTCACCCATACCAACAAAACTAAAACTAAATTACCATAAGCAATTCCAAAGATTACATCTAAACCCTAGGAAAAGAAATTTAGCCAAACATAGGAACATGAGAATAAGAAAACTTCATTGAATTAAAATCCATTATC
Source organism: Vernicia montana (assembly GCA_949750685.1). Lineage (NCBI taxonomy): Eukaryota > Viridiplantae > Streptophyta > Magnoliopsida > Malpighiales > Euphorbiaceae > Vernicia > Vernicia montana. The sequence goes on from CATKHJ010888408.1 coordinate 47,348, forward strand.
TTTCAACAAAAGAAATTAAGTCAACAAAGATGAGAATAGAAAAACCAACACCCTTGAGAAGAATCTATCCAAGTTTCCTTGTGAAAAATATCAACAAGAATGTCTCAAAAGTTCCTTGCTGCTAAACTATCCTAAAATTCTAAAAATTAAGGAATCCATCCCTAAGTTTGTTTTCCTTTTCCTATTTATAGTGATTTCCACCTCCTAAAATACCCTCACATCCAAATCTAACCCCATAAGTCGTAGAAGGGGTATTTTGGAAAGCGAACCTTCAAAACTTTGCAAGTTCGGACTTTATCGCACAAGATGGTTATACAACGGGTGATAAGACATGAGCCTGTCTTCTTCTAAATTCTCAGACCATTTCAGTCGGCCTAGAACAGGTGATATGACGGGGGATACAATAGGTGCCTATATTCTTTGAGCATAATTTGTCCATTTTGGTCCTCGAACTTCCAATTCTTTTCAGTTTCACCCCAACTCCAAGCAAATTATCCTCCTAAGCCTATAAACCACAAAAGTAAGAAAATTAGGACAATTAATTCCAAAATTAGCTAAATAAAGTATAAAAGAACAAGCAAAACATATGCATATTTAACAATGATCACATCGACACATTTTGTAATTTTGGAAAGTTATCATAGGTCTTAAACATTATGCTGCTGAAATTTACATAACTTTTTAGTTGTCATAAAAGCCAATCCCAATAATTTGAATAGACTGTAATTTGTGGCGTCTGAGCTCACACTTATGGCCCCAAATAATATTAATTTGGAGATACCATGGAATGTGGCTGGTCACACTTGTAAAGAAATTCCTTGCAGGATAACTATTGTTGGCATTTTATCCTGAAACTAACTTGCCTCTTGTTATGCTTCTTTATGTGGTGTTCTGAAATGGCTTTGGGCTTCCTCATATTTTTACAGGTTCCAAGGGATTTCCTCCTACAGATCCTTGGCAAAGAGCGTGTCACCAATTTTGTAATACAAGAAATAGTTAGCTCATCTCTTGCTGATTATGTGAAAAAGGCAAGTCATTTTCAATTTTTCCCCAATTTTTTGCAGGAATGTTCTTGTGAAAAGGGACTGAATATTATGTTTTATGTTTTCAAAACAGGAAAATCTGAACGTTAAGGACAACAAAGTTAACACCATCCAAAAGGCAGAAGAACTCAAGAAGTTGTTCACACCAGGAACTGCTTTTGGATTTAATGCTGTTCTGGAGCTTGAGATAACCAAAACTGAAACATCAAGTTAAGGTTTCTCAGATTTGTAGAGCATTTGTGTCATATGATGATTTAATTCTCTAGTATCTTGAAAATATTTGTTAATTTTTAAACTAAATTCAAAATTCCAACATGAAAATCTTCAAAGCAACAACACATGCTTATTATTTGGAAAATGAAGAAATAGATATTCTTTTTTGTTAAATATCCTCTTTTTATTTGGTTTCTATTCAATATTGGATAATGAACATGATCATGCTAAAATGATATTCAATCATCTACCTAAATAGATTGGCCAAATACATAAATTAGTCCATGGGCTTGCTAATCTTTTGAACTCTCATTTCTAATGCTAATTCAGGAGGTTTAAATTAAGGAGGGTGTATTCAATTAAAATTTTTATAGATTTTTTTTTAATTGAATGACTTTTGCAGAGTTTATGGATTTTTAATGACTTATGTGGAGTTTATAAAATTATGAATGACTTTTAAAAACTTTATTTTAAAAAATTTTTATAGACATTGATAGACATTTATAGATATTAATAGATTTTCATTGATTTCTAATCTATTTTATTAAGTAAGATTGTTAAATAATTAATTCATAAAATTATTTTTTTTTTAATTACAAAGAAATGAGAATACTCAGGAAAACATAAGAACACTCAATTGCCATTAACTTCCATCTGCATAGGAACTTTAATTGGCCAGCTGACACCTTCTTTGTCACTTTGCAAAATAGACAAAATTTCATCAGAATGATCATTCTAAATATTCACTCATCGAGCATGACTTAAAGCCATAGATATTAGAAAATTTATTGTTTGATTGCATTATCTGAATATGTGCTTATATATCACATTATAATAATTCTTATTTTTAGGTTATTTTAACTTCTTAATGTT
>CATKHJ010888501.1:0-11033 GCA_949750685.1 Vernicia montana
TTTAATAAAATAAAATTTATTTATTATTTTAAAAGTTATACATAAAAATATTATATTATTTTAATAAAAAAATCAAGTTTTTTAAATATAAAAATATAAAAATAAATTTATTTTAATAAAATCAGTTCGGTTCGGTTTATTTGATTTTTTGTACTAAAAATCAAACCGAAATAACCGAAATTTTTTAAATTAAAAACCGAAACCGAACAGATTATTTTTAGATCGGTTCGGTTTGATTTTTTGGTTAAAACCGAATACTGCACACCCCTAAGTGTGTGAGTGATAATTTAATAATTTAAGGAATTGATGCAGTAAAAAAAATCAAAGAAATTAATCCCCTTTCTTCCCAAACAAACCAAATTTGTTATTTTTTTTAATTGATTGGAAGCTCTATGAATCGAAATAATATTGTAGTTGTAGACTGCACAACATGGAGTAATTTTTCCCTTTAACAGTTGTTATGAAATTGGTGACAACTTTTGTAATTTGAAAGATTCGAACATGAAATATCTCACTTTTAATACTTTTAAAGAGATGAGAAAACTAACCAAATTACCCCTAATTAGCACTAATTTTATTTATTAGATATCCTGAAATGAGAAAATTTCAGTTGAAATATTAATTAAGACTCTGGATGATGATACCGACAATAATTAATGAGTAATTAAGTTTTGGCTATTTAAGGGCTAGCTAATTAATAATTGTTCAATCTTTCTAGGTTTCATATGTACAAGAATCTTCCTTTTCTTTTTGCTGAAAAAGAAGAAGAAATTAGAAAAACTAAAAGATGCTTTACTTTCCTTAACAGCTCATAAGATTGCAAAGAATTAATTAAAACACAGCATAAAACAAAGAACAAATTAATGAACCATTTGCACTGAATCTAACATGCAACTTTTTTCACAAGGTAAAGGCAAGATATATTCTTAATCACTTGACACTTGCAATGCATCTTCCTAATTAATAGTATAATTTATTTATTAAAGAAGAGTGGAATTAAAGCTAATTATTAAATTATACTTTAAATTTTCTATGTATATATATAGTTTTTTTTTTTTTTACTATTTTATTACTATTAAAATTATATTTTTCAGATCAATAGGGTCACATGTGCTAACGGAGCCTCTCAGAGTATTTATAATCTTCTTATGTATGACATTTGTGGAGTGTCCTATCCAAGAATGCGTTTCTTAAATGGATTTTGCCCTTCCTATATATATATATATATCCATGTTTGAAAATTTATACACAACATAGATTTTTTATTAATTTATTATTATCTAAAATATTCTTATATGTAACAATTTTTTTTTTTTTAATACTGTAAAGATCCAATTGATCGAAATAATATTGTAAACTATACAACGGGAAGTAACCCTTCTCTTTAACATTTTTCATTAAATTAAAAAGACTTATTTTTTCATGTTTATGAAAACCAATCACACTTCTCACACCCTTAAAAAAAAAATGAAAAAACCAATCAGATTACACCTGATTGACATGTAAAAATTTAATTTATATACCTATCAAAATTAAATTTTATTTTCAGTATCCATATATAAGGTAAAGGATTACATCCCCACACACAATATATATATATATATATATTAATGGGTGCACATGGATTTGCCATGGCATCAAGAAGGAAAATAGGGAAAGAAACTAGGATCAATCTCAATTAATGCAATCAACTTAAGAAAATACTCTCTCCGTTTCTTTATAACTGAAACTTTAGAAAATTTTCTTTTATATAATCAATAAAACTTAAATTTTTTTTTTTGTCAATTTTGCCCTTATCTTTATCAGTTTAACGTTATTAATGCTCAATATAATTCTAATGATACTTTAGTCTTTCAACTCATTTTTTCTCCTAAAATTAAGGCTAATTGATTATTTTTTAATTCAAGTGAAACTCTCTAAAACGTTAGTTATAAAAAAACGGAGAGAGTATTAAATAATTTAGAGTGATTTATTTCTTTGAATAAATGTATAAAATCTATGGCTATATGGTAGTGGAAGTTGCTATCATTGATGATGTACAAATGCACTTCTTCATAAGACTTATTTTCCATGTTTATGAAAACCACATATCTTTTTACTTACTCCTTTGTCTATTCCCACACTTAACCCCTTTAAATTTCTCTGTCTCCCAATACTAACAGTATATTTAAGAAAATACATTTTCGAGTGGCCACATCTATTTTTGTAAGTAACCTAATCCAGTAATGAAGCTAAATTCATTTAATTTCTCCATTTTTGTCAAAGATTGTTGGCTAGCTACCTAACAATATAAGAAAATTTTCTACATGGGAGACCCAGATCCCATTTAGTCACTATTTTGGATATAATTGAAGACCTAAGAATGACTAAGTCAGCTTATTTTATGTTTAATTAATTAGGTTTTGCTTCAATACCCACTTCAAATTTTTTTTTTTTAATCTTTACTTTTAGTAATTAATGGCAATGGTCAATAAGTCTATATAATTAAATAAGGGTTTAACTAATTAGAGTTTTTTTTTTTTTTTTTTTTAATAAGCTCAATTAACATGTTGCTTCATCAGAGACTTTAAAATGAATATCAGGCATCAGATTCCCTAATGTGAACATGAAAATGCAATGATGGAATTGATTGAATTTGCATATATATGTGGACCATTTACATTATTTATGAATTGTATATTATTTTAGTTGTTTCTTCAAGTTTCTATCCTTTATGACTTCTTTTAGCCATTATAGGTCTCCAGGTCAGTAAAGATTCTGATGAAACTGCATTTCATATATATCTATATACAATCTCACAATGAATAATAATAAAAAATTTATAAGTAAAGTACTCATAAACTTCAATCTCATAATATCAAATTGATTAAGGGTCTTGGAACCCTAAATCGATGTCATAGTCTACCACTAAGAACTTCATTACCGGGGGATGACACTAAATTATTAATTAATTAAGGTAATTAATATAGTTGTACCTTAATCTTAAGGTTAAAAAAAACGAAAAAAAAAAAAAAAAAAACCTAATAATTTTATTAGATAATGAAAATTATTTACTATTGGAATTGAACAATACAAATCATAGTTATCACATATATCATATATGATCGATGTGGCTGATTATGACCCAGAAAAAAAGATGATGTTGATGTGTCACCCATCAGAAATTTCTCAACCTTAATTTTCTTATGTCTATTCTTAATCATTCTTATTAAAGTGGCATAAAATAAATAAAAATATGATTCCTTGTCATTTTTTCCAACATGTTGGACTTAAAAATAGACCCATTAATTCACTTGTGTTGCGGCTTAATTAATTATGAAAGTCTTAATTCCTTCACAATGCCTATATATGCACCCACAAGTTAATTCAACTTTATTAATTTGCATACAATTTCAATGCAAATTTCAATATCCAACCATATCTCATTTTACGGAAAATTTTTGTCTACGCCGAGTATATTTCATTTTACAATTTATATTTAGGTTGTTATTGTGCAACTAAAATATCAAGGCAATTTATAATCATAGTGAATTTGAAGACTAAAATTCTAAATTTAGGTGAATTTAAAAGTAATTTTCAATTTAAGGTGATTTAAAATTGAAAAGTCAAATTATCAAAAATTTTTTAGAAAAAAGAAAATTTTCACAATAAATTTTGGCGGAAAGATCTTTACAATTAAAAATTTCAAAGCATCATAAAAAATTGGTGGAAAACATAAAACTCAAAAAAAATTGGCGGAAAATAACAAAAAAAAAATGCTGAAATTGGCATAAAATTCTGCCATTTTTTTGGGGTTTTTATTAATTTCCGCCATTTTTTTTGGGGGTTTTATCAATTTCCGTCATTTTTTTTTTGGTTTTTATCAATTTCGGCCATTTTTTTTGTTTTATTTTATTTTTAACATTTTTCGCCAATTTTTTTTGGGTTTTATGTTTTCCAATTTATTATTTTTCAATTTCCGCCAAAAAAATTACAAAGAAATTATTAATTCAACCATTTTTAATTGTGAAGTTTAAAATGTTAAAACCCACAAACTTTCCGCCAAAATTTACTGTAAAAATTGTCATTTCCGCCAAATTTTTTTGATATTTTGACTTTTCAATTCTAAATCATCCTAAACTGTGAATAAATTTTAAATTCACCTAAATTTAGAATTTTAGTTTCCAAATACACTAAATTGGTAAATTGCCCAAAATATCACATATTCAAGCAGTGAAAATAACCCCTCGTTACAAAAATAAAAAATTAAAAAAAATGCAAAAAATCAATTTAATCCTCTTAAAATTGAGAGTTTTATATTAGCTCAATCCTCTCATAAATTAACAGGAAATTTTGTGCACTAATACCATGTTGATTAATTGATATAGGTGTGGGAATTTTGATGGTCTCCTATATTGGAATTTTGCTCAAATTAAAACATGCACCTATCTTCAATCTTTATGCTGAGTCTGTGGATATCTGAATTTCATTTTTAAATAGATGTAACGATATTATCAATCAACCAAAGACAATATGGAAGAGGAAAGAATAAAAAATAATAATAATAACATAGAAGAAAGAAAATCAGAGGATTTATAGTCTATCAGAAATATTAAGATCTCATCAATTTACATAAATATTCCGCAGCAATCTCCAACAACAAACAAAACTCTAAATTCTAGAAAGTAATAAACAGAAAAATCTTCAGACATGTGAAATTATATGAATTCGAACAGCAGTCGAAGCCTAATTAAGAAAGGAAAAAAAAAAAAAAAAAGAGGCTGTGAAAATTTTCTGAGGCCTAAGAGAAATATTTATTAGCTAAACTTGTTGATCAGCAGTAGGTTGGCAAGTGCAAGTCACAGGCTTTGGCTTGGCAATATAAGTAGGGTTATGATGACCAGCCATAATAACAACAACCTTAGGCTCCATTTCCATCTCAAACTTCACTTGTTCAGATTTAGTTTTCTTTTGATGATCAGTAGGTGATGATGTCTTGGAAGAGCATGCTAAAATAAGTAATGCCATGGCAATAAGACCTAACATCAGACCTAACCCACCAAAAAGAAAAGGAATTGGAGAATTCCAGTGCTTGAATCCACCATCAAAAGAAGCAGATGGTGCTATGGAGTTATTGCTTGCAGGCCTCATTTCTCTCTCTCTCACTCTCTTTCTATAGGTATATGGGTTTTGATTTTTACACTGCAAGATGATCTGTGAGAGTTTGATAATGGAATACATATATATAGTATTGAGGAGGGTTAAACAAATGGTTTTGGGAAGTTACTTGATTGCCATTAGTTTTGTGTGAATAAAGATAAAGGATGATTCTTTCTTGGACTCCACTTATACTATTAAGGTTGGGAGGGACATGGAAGTTTCTTGTTATGTGGCTGAGTGGAAGCAAAAATACCTTTTCTTTTATCAAAAATAAAATAAAATAAAAATAAAGGCATATTATCCTATATAATTTTATATATATATATATATATATATTCTGTTTCGATAATAATTTAAACTTATAGTGTCGTCATTCTAAATTAATTAATAAATCTATTTAATTATTAATTAATTAAATCTAATAAATTAAGCAAATGGGAATTTGAGAAGATCTTTTTTGCTAGCTATTTCAATAAACGTCTGTTTGATATTGAATTTAACCTGATTTTCAAAATTGTATTTTGACCTTTTATTTATTTTTAATTTATTTTTTATCATTTTTATAAACCATGATATAGAAAAATCAAAAAATATAGTTTTTTAAAAATTATAATTTGCTTAACTCTAAATTATTATACTTTAAAAGCAGTTCACCATAAGCTATTATAATGCTAAACAGATCCATAATAACTGTGTTTTCAAAACCTATCTTAATTATAATTATTTAATTATTAGCTAGTAATTCAATCATAGTCATTCATTTTGTTTTCATTTAAAGATTTCCAATTTAAAAGAAAAAGAAAAGTAATTCAATTATTAGAAGTACTTTGTTTTTTTCTTTTTTCAGTAGTGCAAATAAGAAAAATTCTTATTTATATTAAGGTAGCGTTTGATAAAATTAAAAATTAAGTATTGAATTTTAAGCGCTAAATATAATAAATACTGAAATTTTTTAAGCACTTAATATAATCAATTTGTCTGATAATTGTTATTACTGAAAATTATTAAACTTTTTTATTGGACATATTCAATTATGTGATATTGATATATTTAAATTTTAATCATTAAACACAGTTTTGAAATTAAAATAAAAAAAAATTTAAAAAAAAACCCACTAAAAAACTATGAAAAAAGCTATGGCTATACAATCTGCTGTTAATAATCATACCCAGAAACTACTGTCACTGTTTGTAGAACAAAAGTCCACTAAGAAACAAAAAATTGTTTCGGTGTTTGAAGCTTTCACCCATGGACTACTGCCACTGTTTGTAGACTAAAAACCCACTAAGAAACAAAAATTTATTTTGGTGTTTGAAGCTTTCACCCATGGACTACGAAAAAAACAAAAAATCTAAAGGAAAAATCCCATAATAACTAATAAGAAATTTAAGAAATATGCTATGAGTATAAAAGTCATTTTAATAAAAAAATTTAAAACTCAATAACTTAACGTGTTCAGTAAAAATTTTAAGTTAAATATTTTAACTTATTATTTTAAGTGATTTTTGACTTAATTGAAAATTTTAAATTGAGATCATTTTAAGTTATCAAATTATCTTAAAATTAATAAGTACTGAAAATATTAAATTAAGTAATAAATAGGGTTATCAAACACTCTCTAAGTGAATAGGTTTATCTCATATACCAAATCAATGAATGATAAAATATTTTAATCAATATAACTTTTTAATCTATTTTTTCTCAGTTAAAGACACTGATACCATTTTTATTTCATATATTCTTATTTCATTGGATTGATATACGCATTCAATATAGACAATATTTAACCCTGCAAATAATTGAAAGTTTAAATATTAACCACCTTTTTTAAAAGATTTTCAATTCAATATAGTTAATTAAAAAAGAGTTATCTATTCAACTAGTTTAAAATTGTCATTAAAAAACTGTCAAACATAATTTATAAAATTTAATACATTAGTTATTTTTAAATTAAGAAATAACTTGACAAACTTAATCAATTATATCATTTAACCATTCAACAAAGAGATGGAATTCAATGTGAATGATTCATTTTATCTAATTATTTGCTCTTAATCTTATTGATTAACATACAAAAGATAATTCTTAAATATATAAGTCGAGCTTAAAGACAGGTCCTTGAATTCGTTTAAAAAAAGAACTTAATCTCAACAAATGTATATATTAACCTAAAAATATCATTTACCGAGTAAAAAAAAATGAAATTAATAAAATATATGAAAATTAGCTTAATTAGTGATATTATTTTAAAATAAAAATGTGTGTTAAACATGCATAATTGATGAAGGTGGCAAAACTAGGTGGTATCCAAGGGATTAAGGGAATATTTGTTGTTTAACACGGTTTAATTAAGTGGTGGAATGGAATGATGATGGTATTAAAAGAAGATTAGGATAAATGGAAAAGGATAAGTGTTGGGGTTAGCATTTGGCAACAAAAGCAAATTTAAAGTTGGGAGAGGATAAATAACTACAGATTTCTTTATATTGTTTATGGGCCTCCAAGTACATGTCCTTAATTCAATGTCAACTTAATTAATTAAAAAAATTAAACCATATGACTTTCATTGATGAAAAATTCCATATAAAGTAAGAAGTTCAATTTAGCTCATGACTTTTTTTCTTTTTTTTATAAGTCGTGTCTAATTTAGTTTAATTTTAATTTTGAAAATAAATAAGGACAATATTTTTATTATTTTTTCAATTTATCCTAATCTTTAATAAAATTATTTTTAAATAATAAAATAATTTTTAAAAATAAAAATTATTTTTATGATGGAGGTTTTATGATGAAAAACAGATATGAGAGTGACGAACTGACGATATTAAAGTTGGTTTAGTTATAAAAAAAAAGTATCAAATGGAGATTTATTTTTTTTTTTTGAGAATATCAAATGGAGATGTTTAATTCTTTATTTGTTAATGGCCTTTAATTAGATCTGTAAACTACACTCTTCTGGTAATATTCGTCCACCACATATTAATTATTTAGTGAGAGAGAGTACTAAGAGGAGGAAGGGAATTAAGAGGGTTTATTGCTTCTTTTTATTTTAATGACATTTTAAGTGGGATTGGAACGTCTGAACTTTAGTAACTAATAATTAAGTAGTAGTTATCCAATAAACCATAAATCAATTGGTGAGAGATCGGGGTGTAATCGAGCCGAATCGAGCTGAGCTAAACTTTAATTTCTTCAAACTTGGCTCAATATTTTTTTTTCGAGCTCGAGTTCGAACTTGAAAATCATGTTCAAACTCGATTCGTTTAAGTTGGAGCCGAGCTCAAGCTCGATTCAAGTTTGAGTCATTAATAAATTATAATTGAGTTAAACTCGAACTTGAGTTCGACTTGTTTTGAAACTCATTTATAATTTATCAAAATACTCAACTTTCTAAATATTTATTTCTAATCAAATAACTATAACAAAAATACTTAAAACTAACATAAAAGTAAAATCATCCAATTAGTGAAAAAAAAAAAAATCAATCATAAAATTGAGTATCACATGTATTACAAAAATATTAATTAATAAAAAAATATTTTTAAAGATTAGAATATTAGATTATATAATAAGGAAATATTAGGTTATATTAATTAGGAGAATATATATTTTAGTCAAATTGAATTATCAAAAAGTTTATAAAAGTATTAAAATATATTTTTTAAAGTGTCAAAATTATCAAGTTAATAATAATAATAATAATAATAATAATCAACCTGTTCACAAGCCTATTAATCGAACTGTTCGTGAGCCTGTTTACGAGCTTATAATCAAGTTGTTCACAAGTCTAATAGAGCGGAGCTTAACTTTGCTCAAATTCGGCTCGTTTATTCATCGAGTCTTAAGGTTCAAGTTTGGTTCGTTTATAAAACGAACCGAACGCGAACGAGTTTTTATCGAACCGAATACCAAGCCGCTTGCGAACGGCTTGGCTCATTTACATCCCTAGTGAGAGATTGTTCTAATTTAACTAGAGGTTTCGAGTTTGAATTCTAGATATGCATCTGCTTTAAAAACTCTTGAGGGAGAGTTTTACCGTCTTTATAGTCTCACTCGATTCGAATTTAAATTAGTTGGAGTCCATGTTGTAGCTTCGAATACTGAATCTTTAAAAGAAAAAAATAATAATTAAGTTGTAGTTTATTAATTAAAAAACAAAGAATAAAACAATGCATACCATTTGCAATGAATCTAACATGCAACTTTTTCACAATGTTAATTATAAGGCAAGAACTATTCTCAATCACTTGCAATGCATCTGTCTAATTATCATGATTAATTTACTAATAACAAGAAAGAGGAATTTAAGCTATATATATATTACTTATCCTTTAAATTTTTTATTTTTATATATTTATCAATTAGCATCAATAATTAGCTATTTTTTCTTGAACATCAAAGAGGGAAAGCGTTTGAATTCCCGTTGTCTTAATTATATTAGTAGGCAGAAAACTATTAAGTTACAATCATATGAACCACCAAAATTTTAATTTTAGACATGATTCTTTTAAATATTTATTTAATATAATATTAATTTCTATTCTATTATGTTTGGTAGGCTTTAATATAATGTAATGTAATCAAATGTATTTTTAATATATTAAAAATACATTATATTATATTACGGTTTATCAAACATACCCATAGTGTGTGTCATGCATGCTAACTTTTTTTTTTTTTTTTTTAAATTGCCGTATCAATATGTTTATATAATATTGTATCACTTTCTATGCTCCTTCTGAAATTCTTGTTCATGTACACATTGCAAAACATCGGTACTCATGGATTTTACATCTATAATAATGGAAAGGGAAAGTAATCAACTTCAAAAAATTAAAAATTAAAAACAAAATATTATAAATTAATTATAAGTTTTTTTTTCTTCTTGAATATATGTACAAAATCTAGCTGTAATGGTAGTGGAAGTTGCTATCCTTGATGATGCATAAATGCACTTCTCTTTAGACTTTTTTATTTTTAAATGGTTTTAGTTAGAACTAGAACTCGAGATTAGTGTTTTAAAAATTGAACTGGTTAGGTCATTAATTTACAGTTTGATCGGTTTGGTTTATTGGTCCGATCGGCTCTTTTTATTTTTTTATGTCAAAATGACGTCGTTTTGAAATATTTGATTTTTTACTTAATCAGATCGAACTAATAAATGATTTTTAATTTAACCGGTTCGATTCAATTTTTAAAATACTGCTCGAGACTATCAATCTTAGAGACAATTCCAATATTAATATATCATTAAATCAAAGACTTAGGGGTTATTCTTTATATGTCTGTATAAACCAAAACCACATTTTTTTTTTGACTTTTCAATTCTATCAATTTCATGCTTAACCTTTTATATTTCTCTGTCTCCCAATACTAATAATATATATATTTAGGAAAGTATATTTATATTTCCGAGTTTCTTTCCATTGTATAAAAAGAAAAAAAATAATTTTCGAGTGGCCACGTCTAATTTTTAACCTAATCCAGTAATATGAAGCTAAATTCAATTTCTCCCTTTTTGTCAAAGTTGGCTTGCTAAAATACAAGAAAATGTTGTATATTTGGAAGACCTAAGAATGACTAATTATATGTCAGCTTATTTTATATTTAATTAGGCTTTCATATATATATATATATATGAATTTAATTAAGAGTCTATTTGATACTATTATAATTGTATAGTACTTAATATGTTAATTAAAAATCATTATATTTTGATTTTAATTTGAATTTGATATATTTTAATTAGTTATAAGAATTCTTAAATAATTAAATAATAATTTTAAATTGCTTTGGTAATTACATATATCTTATCTTATTAACGTACATAGACTACATTTAAACTTGGATTTATACGTAAGTAATTGTATAGAAGATCAAATATTAATTTATAT
>CATKHJ010888704.1:0-19238 GCA_949750685.1 Vernicia montana
TTAAATAACTTTAATTTTAACTAGGCCAAAGGTACAAATAGGACCCTCTCCTTTGTGCTGATCTTCAAGTGAGCCCTTAATTTTTTTTTTTATCCCATTATACCCTTAATCTTTTCAAAATGGCACATATAAAACCCTCTCCTTTGGGCTGATGCTCAAATGAGCCCTTAATATTTTTTTTGTCCCATTAGACCCTTAGCCTTTTCAAAATGGTATATATAAAACCCTCTGTCCATAATTTATGATTTTTGTCAAGTGATGTTAAAAATAAAAAATTAATATCTATGCACCTACGTATTAATTTTTATTCTTGTATAAATATTTTTTTAACTATTTGGAGAAAATTTAATATTTGTGAAATTTAAAGTTAATAAAATTAATTAATTAATTAAAATATTATAAATTTAATTTAATATAAAATGACTTCTTAATTTTTATACATTAAAATATAATTTATAAAAAAATATATGTTTTATATTTTAATAAAGATAAAATATATTTTATCTTTATTTTAAAAAAAATATTCAAAACCGAAGAGAGATAAATCATTTTATATTAAATTAAATTTATAATATTTTAATTAATTAATTAATTTTATTAACTTTAAATTTCACAATTATTAAATTTTCTCTAAATAGTTTAAAAAATATTTATACAAAAATAAAAATTAATACGTAGTTACATAGATATTAATTTTTTATTTTTAATATCACTTGATAAAAATTCTAAATTTTAGATGAAAGATTTTATATGTACCATTTTAAAAAGATCAAGGGTCTAATAAAACAAAAAAAAAATATTAAGGGCTCACTTGAGTATCAGCCAAAAGGAGAGGGTTTTATATATATCATTTTAAAAAGATTAAGGGTCTAATTGGACAAAAAAAAAATATTAAGGGCTCACTTGAACACCAATCTAAAAAAAATGGTCCTATTTATACCTTTGGCCATTTTAACTAAAATGGACTAATATCCCCTTATTTTCCTATCATTAAAACTCATCATTATTAATTTGAGATAAAAGTAAAATTGAAAAAAGACTTATAAATATTATTTAAAGCTTTTAAAACAACTATTAATTTAAAATAAGAAAAATTCTCTAGAACGATTATTAATTTGAAACAGATTGGGTAATAAAGAAAGTGCAATTAAATTCACTAGAGTAATTCGATTAGTCTTCTTACCCAAAAAAAAAAAAAAAAGATTAGTTGGATTAATATTTTCATGTATTCCTTTGAAAACGTGAAAAATCAAAACAAGAGGTGGAAATTTGAATTTTCTATTTACCGATTATATATGTGTGTACACATATTGGAGGGAGGGAGACCTGGGAAGGGCAATGGCTTCGGCCCCTAACCTCTAAAATGTAAATTTTTTTTTTTAGTGTAATTTGATTATTTATTAAATTTGAATATTTAACTCTTTTATATTTTAAGTGAAATTTTTTTCACAAATATTAAAAATTGACTAATTATATATAACACTATATATATAAAACATTCATGTTAAAATTAAAAATTCATAAAAAAAAATAATGTATAATTTTTGTTTTTCCTAATTTTTTTTGAGGCAGTTAATGATAAAGAGATATATGAATATATATATGAGAACCTTACATTAGATATGATTTGAAAGAATTTGGCAGGTGGTAACGTACATGTCTTCCTATTACAGGAAAAAAGATTTTATAATAATAATTCATAGAATAGCATAATAATAATAATAATAATAATAATAAACATATTTTCTCTCATGTGAGATGCTGGAAGTAAAGGTCAAGAGCTAACCACAGACCGTAATAGAGAGGGCACATAGATGAAACACCACACGCATGTCCCTCAATCTTCTTGGCGATGCACTTACATCCATATGTCCCCTCGATTCGGTACACATGGGGTCTTCTTGTTCTCTTATTTTACAACCTAATTACCTCAAAACTCATACCTTCTCTTCTCTTTTCCTCATTTTCTTCCTCCACGACTTTTCTAGGTTTTCCACTTTTTCTTTCCAATTTGTAATCTATTCACTTTTTTTTTTTTTTTCTAAAGGGATATATAAATATCTCATAGTATATATGATATCAGGAACAACAACGACAACCCTAAAATGTAAAATATCTACTACTTTAATGATAATTAAATTCTCTAAAATATCATATTTTATGAGAAATTTTAAAAATTTGCAAAGTGAGAAATTGTAGTGTACAATTCATATATTTTAACATTTTTTTTATTTTTTATTGTGACAAAGGGGTAGTTTGTACCAAATTCATTAGTTATTCACAATCACCTATATCAAACATAGCCAATTAATAGAATCATTTCAACCCAATAGCTTATATTGTGAAATCATAATCAAACTTAAGTATACAACTGCAATGGTCATTTGCCCCATATGGAAAATTGCATTCAACATGAATTTCCTAAATACAAGCTGGCAACAAATTTCAATTAATTTGGTCCTGGGAAATGCATGTAACTTCCTTTCAATTGGTGGGAAATTTGTCTTGTTTCATAATCATGTCCATCCATTAATGTTCCCATGTGAAATGAAGCATGTCTTTTGGAGCTGGGCACTATTACGAACACCAACATTGAATTGTTTACTTATGACTTCATCTTCGTACATTTGTTGGAATCAATTATTATTATCATTTGAATTTTTATTAATTAGCTTATCAACCAGCCTCAATTTTTTTCCAACAAAACACATATATTGGATGCGTGTTCACACACATATTATTTAAATTTTAAATTTTTTCATGTATGTTTAGGGTTACAATTGTTTCATATATTTAATAGATTTTTCTATAGGATTATGAATTTTTTTTTAAAAAAAAAAAAAAAAAAATCAATTTTCTTATATAAATTCTATTGTTGCCTTTTGATTAATTTATCAAAATGATTTATTCAAGTCGTATCTTATAAAATTTCTATCTATATGTTTAATTAAATTTAAAATTTGAAATGAACCTAATAGTAATGATGTGGTTTCAAACCTAATAAAGCATGTACTGTAATTGAGGCAAAGAGGGTTGTGCATTCTATTTTATTTTTTATACTATTATTGTTTATTTATTGAAATGTATTCATATGGTACTATCACATTAGGGTGCGTTTGGATCGGATTAAAAATGTAGAGTGTAACAATTACAAGTATAACTATTAAGAGAGTAATAGTTACAGGTGTAACAGTTAAATTGTTAATCTTATCTAGCAACTCAAGGGTAATGGATAAGCTATTAACATGATTAACTGAATTTTGTATAAAATATTAATTTTTTTAATGAAAAAACTTAATTTAATAAAAAAAAGACATTTTTCACAATTTTTTACTAACTAAAACAAATTATATATATATTTTTAGGAAAAAATTTATTATATTTTAATAAATAAAGTAATACTATAAAAAAAATAAAAATAAATCTGCAATCAATCATAATTTACAACTAAAAAAAAAATCAGTTAAATAATTCTATAAATGAAATCCAAACTAAAAAAAAATTCCATAAAAAAGAAAAAAAATTTCTTTTTCCTTTTATACTAGACAGTCGTGCCTCTTTTTTGTACATTTATTTATGTTACACGTCTTTACTCTAATATCTCATAAGTTAATGAATTAAAGTTTAATTGGGAGTAATTATTAAGGAGATTAAACATTAATTTTGATATCTAAAAACTTATCAAACAAGATTAAAGAGAGTTAAAGTATTATAAGAATAACACTTAACTCCTTTTAATCTCGATCCAAACGTACCATAAAAGTAAAGCATTCATACCACTGAGAATGTTTTCTATGAACAATGTTTGGTGACGTAAACAACAGAAAAATTCAGGGACCTCTACACTAATTCCAGCTTAATTTATCAATCAATTAATTAAAACGGATTAATTGAATGCCTTCTAAAATCCCAAAATTACCACAAACTCAATTCTTAAAGCGCAGTTAGTAAAAGAGCGAAGCCCATAAAAAGCACAATTAAAGGCCTCAGCTCAAAAGCCCATTAATAATATATTATAAAAATACAGTAAATAAAGGGCCCAACCGGGTTCGAACCGGTGACCTCTTGATCTGCAGTCAAATGCTCTACCACTGAGCTATGGACCCAAGTTGTTAAGAAAATAACAAATCAGTTATATGTTACAAATAATTTATTTCCTCCAAAATTAATAAATTAAAAATAAATTAACTAAAGGGCCCAACCAGGTTCGAACCGGTGACCTCTTGATCTGCAGTCAAATGCTCTACCACTGAGCTATGTACCCAAACTGTTAAATTAGTAAAAAATATATTATTTGTTAAAAATATTTATTTCCTCCAAAACCTATCATTCTCAATTCTCACTTTCTCATCCCTTCCTTCGTTCCGGCCTCTCCTCTGTAATCAGAAGCGGCAGCTAACCAACAATAATGGTGAAAACTCAGTACGGCATCAAATACGCCGCCCACCTCATCACCAATCACTTTGGCAATCTAGTCGGCGTAAGTCTCTATCTATATGTGTAAACTAAAGCCTACATCGATAGTATTATTATGTGTTCTGACAAATTTTTCATGTGAAACAGAAAGTTTGTGAATGTCTTCTCCGCAAAGGACCCCTACCTCTCCAAGCCATAATCCGATTAACTGAGCTCTCTACTACACAAGTCAAGAACAGTTTACTCGTCTTAATCCAGCATAATTGCGTTCAATCTTTCCGCTTAATCGAATCAGGTACTCTACTTCTTTTTCTCCTTCATTTTTCTTTTCCTGAGCTGATCAGAAATTGTACGTGAGAGACTGCTAATTTAGAGGAATAATCAAATTAAGGTAAAGTAGCTTCATGATGATCTTCTGAATGATTGTATTTGTAGGTGGTTTTGAAGATGAACCAAAACAAAGCACTCAATACATTGCATTGTTTGATAATATACTTCATCGTATGAGGTTTTCCAAATTTTTGGCGATTATCTCGCAAGGATTCGATAAATTGGTTAGTTGTTTTAGTTTCAGTTTGATTCATGATAACTCTGTGAAGCTAGTTTAAATTTGGATTTATTCATTTTTTATGCATTGAATTTTACAGTGTGTAGACATTGTTGAGGGTTTGCTTCAACATGGTAGGCTAACACTGAAGCAAATTGCTGATAGAGCCAACTCAAGTAATAAGGCAGGCAAGTCTCTTCTAAATGCTTGGATATCTTGCATTTTATGTGCTATTGTTTCTTATGTCTGCCAAAGTTTTTTCGCATGTTGGATCTGCTAGTATTGAACTCGAGATTGGATATAAAATAAAGTACGATATTGATAATTCACAGTTTGTCTATCCTGTTGACATGTCTATAACTTCTTCTACTGGGGCTGTTGAGTACAACATGGATTATAGATTCAGCAGAAAACTGAAAGGTCTTTGGTCAAAGTTTCACAATGCACCTAATGGATAATTCTGCTTGTATTATTGAACTTAGTTTCTAATTGAGAGTCAATGGTTCTTATGCCCATGTGAGCTAACAAATATATTGTCCTTTTTGCAGGAAATAGGATAGGTCTGGGTGCTGTACAAGAAAACCTGCATAAGCTGGTGATGGCCCGTTATGTTGAACACTGCCCCACCCCTGAGCCAGTTATTGAACCACCAAATGAAGAAGATGCCCCTGCAAGGAAGCGAGGTGCTAAGTCCGCTAAGGTTATTATTTATTTGCATAAAATCTATCAGCGGGTTCCTGTATGTTATATATGAGCAAATATATGATGTAATAAGTTTTTAAGATGAAAGAACAACCAGATCCTGCTGTAAATATGATGCTGCTAGGTTCTGTTGTTTTTGTGATCTCCTTCATATAAATCCTGAAGAGGTTTGATTTGATTGTCTGCCATTTTCTCTGAAATGGATACAAGACCTTTAGAGGGGTAGGCTTGGAGTTGGGATTTAATCCCTCCAGAGATTGATTGGATACTTTACATTCTTTAATGTGGGAAAAGCAAAAAAGATAAAGAACTAATATAGAGAAAATTCTTCTACTCTTTCATTGATCTATATGTCAAGCCCTGGTCAAATTTATCTGTTTATAAATGGCAGTGAATTTATGGCTTTCTTTCTGAAAAAAGTCCAAAAATTATGATTCAGCTATTGATTTATCAATCAACTAATCATCTTGGTCTAAAGGAACCTATATCTTCCAAAAATGGATAATTAGATTCTGTTTATTTCGCGGAAAATATTTTCCTAGTCAATGGAAAATTCGCCGGTGACCTTTGACAACCACCACCGGTCTCTAGCGACTATCTAATTTACCATTTTTATGTATTTTTTTTCTCATATTTAACAATAAAATTTTAAAAATATAAAATTCTTATAAGTTTAAATATGTTTATAGTTTGTATGTGTGTGAAGGATATAAGGGTTAGCGTGCCTCTTTAAAATTGTCATGGTTTTGAAGTACGTATGTGTCCCTTCCATGTTCTTGTGTGTGTGTGTGTGTTTATACATTTAAAAAAAAAAACATATATGTATATTGTCTGTACGGTGTGTGCGTCTCCTATTCACAGAAGTCCATTCTCCTGTGGATGGGCTAACGGAGAGTGGGCTGAGACTTCAGCCTCCCACATCGGTAGTATAATGTGTGTGTGTGGGATATAAAGATTAGCGTGCCTCTTCAAAATTGTCATGATTTTGAGACTTGTACATGTCCTTCTTTATCCCTCTGTGTGTATGTATTTATATATTTTGAAGAAAAAAAATATGTGTATTGTCTGTACGGTGTGTGCGTCTCCTATTTACAGGAGTCCATTCTCCCGTGGATGGGCTAACGGAGAGTGGGCTGGGGTTTCGGCCTCCCACATCGGTAGTGTAATATATGTGTGTGTGGGGGATATAAGGGTTAGCGTGTCTTTTTAAAATTACCATGGTTTTGAGGTGTGTATGTGTCCCTTCCCTATCCCTGTGTGTGTTTTTATATATTTCGAAAAAAAATATATGTTTATAGTCTTATAAATTGAAATTTTTAATATTGTAACCAAATAATAAAAAATTAGTTTTTTGAAAAATATTTTTTCAGAAAATGTTTTCCTTGGAAATATTTTCCGAAGACAAATTATTTTCCGCGAAACAAACGGAGACTTAGATTCCTTGACATGACACTATTGTGACTTTCCTATTATCAATCAATTATGCTATCTACATTCTGAATTCTGTTTTCTAAAGATAGTTCCCATTTATGTATAAGTTTCCTTTCTACTAATACTTGCAGATAGTAATGGTACCAGAAACCCTAGAACAACGTGTTCTAGCAGCAGCAGTGCCTATGGAAGCAAAAAGATTTTCACTTGTAATGGATGTTGAACTAAATGATCATGGAGAAAAAGACCAAAATAAATCCCCCAAAAAACATGCTGGAGACAAGGTTGTATTTTGTTTTTCAAATTATGAAGTTTACTCATGCAGTAATCTACTCATATACTAATCTTTCATTCTCACATTTATAGCGCAAACTTGATGCCTCAGAGCCTGATGTAGATAGTGAGGCTACAGAAGATGAAGTAGTTCTTTGGCGTGCTAATTTTGAGGAATTTATTCGTCAGCTTAGGCACAAGGTGGGTTTGACTTACAATTTTTTTCTTATTGTGCCTGTATATTCAAACAAATGAGAACACAATATTTTTCCTATAAATCTTGCATTGAGAATGTTTGCTTAAAGTTCTAATTGTTTTCTTGCTGATAATGTGTACGTCTCTTCATGATCAAGGAGAATGCCCAATGTTTTTAAATTGCAAAGGGCAGGAAGATTGCTGCCCTTTTCAGCTAGTCACTTCTGTTTCTTTTGATATTTCAACTCTCCACATAACATATGCCTTGCGAAGAAGTTGGATTGAATGAGGAAATAGATGCAAGATAAGTCTCAGAAAGTCACACAAACAGTCATATGATGCATGCATAACTATTTTCCTTTTTATCTGTTTTAGACTGTTTACAATGGGTGCAATGTGCCATTTTTGAACCCTGGTGTTTTTGTTTTAGACAGTTCTAGATGGTAGGCCAAAATATTGGAGTAAAGGGTTTGTTTATATCCTGTAAAATTTTCTGAGGGCACTGGATTTTGTGTATTCCTCTTATTTTTCTTGATATGCTTCCTTCCATATTTATATGCAAATGATGCTTACTGTTCTATCACATACTAGGCTTGTGTTGAGAACGTGAGAGCACGGCTGGATGACGGAGCTGCCATTGTCGTAAGTGCAATGCTAGAGGCATCTAAAAGTGAAGAGAATAAAGTGAAAGCAATAAGTTCAGGTAACATGATTTCTTAAATGATTGCTTAGTTGCTTTAGTTCATATTTAACTAACTAGATATATTTCCATATATATGACACAAACAAGGATCTAATAAATATAGGTAGAAGAATTGAGAGGTGTTTGCCATGAATTGATATTTACAAATAAGTATTCCTGAGTCTAAATCTGAGAATGCGAAACTGAAAACAACAAATTTATATTAGATTTATTGAGGTTATGTAGTGATGCAGACACCCAATTTAAAATCTGTTTTATCTTAGCCATGTTCCAACTAGCCAGAGCAACTATTTAAGTCTAACTAATATAACGTTTGGATGTTTACCTTTAATCGGTGGTGTAACTTTCTAACTGGATTTAGTGAAATGTATCCTTGTAGATAATATCTCATAAATATATGTTTATAGGAAGTGAGGTTGATATATTCTGAATTGTGACTCACTTGGTCCTGTGTTTATTCATTTTTGTTCTATGCATATATTTTTCCATATTGTCTCAATGGTTTTGTTAAAAAACAATTTGAAAAAAAAAAATAAAATAAAGAAAACAAAAGAAAAATAATAAGCACACTCCTCACTGCCATTTTTCATGCAACTCCTCTAGTGCTTTTACTTGTGTGACATTGCTGATCACAATAAATTTTGCAGCTCCATTATCATTGAATTCCATTTATGAAGAGGTGATTAAGAGTGAAAAAGGCCGTAACATGACCTTTGATCATGTTAGAGCTGTTCTTGTTCAGTTGAGTTCTCCTCCACCATTTGTAAGGGTGGTTGACGACTCATATAGTATAGGTACCATTTATCCTATTTCTCTCTTTCCAGTTCACTTCTGGTTGAAATATTATGGTTTCTTCGCAAGATGGAACACCATCTTTTGTTTTGGTAATAATTACTCTGGTTTCTAGTGACACAATTGTACTTGTTATGCAGATTTCAAGCATATTATTGAAGTAGCACAGAGTGATGAGGTCTGTTTGATTTATGGGTTTTCCCCAAACTTTGAAGCACTGGTGTTTAATTCACTGAAATAGGTGTCTGATTATTCCTATGCTGCAGGTGGAGTCAATTGTGTTGAAAAGATATGGGAAAGATGGTTATAGAATGTTTAGGTTACTGTTAAAGGCTGGTCGCCTACTTGAGACTGATAAGGTAATAAGATAGCACCCATGAGTTTGCTCTGAGTTCCACTATTGTAAATACTAGAAGGATAAATGTGCTGATTTCTAATATGCCATAATTCACATGATGGATACAATGCTTAAGTGTTAGGTGTGCATGAGACCTATATATCATTAGAGGAGAGACAGGTGTTTTAGGAAAATTGTAAATTTTTTTTTAAACGGGTTAACAAATTATCCACCACCACGGAGGTGGCTGAGTGAATGCTTCTCCTTGTATGCCCTATGCTTGGGGTTGAGTTATGCCAAATTCTCGTCACAGTGGGGCAAACTTTATTACATAGAATCATCTAATAATAGAGGTGCAGCTTCTGTCATTCTTTGTTGTAGTCAAGTGACAATTATGTCCAGTACAAATCTCTGTTTCACTTTGTTGTTCTTAAGCCATTATACCACAAAAACTTTTTTCGTGGGGATTTTTTATGTTTCTTTTGTGTTGTGTTTAACAGTTTTGGATTGGCTTAATGACCAATTTTGTCCAAATCTTTTAATTTCATGGATTAGATACATAGACTTATGCTCTTGTTACAATTTTAACCACATTACCTCTTCATTCAAATCAATTACTAAATTGTTAGCATGTAATTGAATTAATGCAATAGAATTCAAAATATAGTTTGCGGGAGTTCAAATTCAAGTCATACACAATTTTAATTTAAATAGAAATTTTTTCTATTTTATTCTCAATATTTATCTTTATTATTTTTGTCTTCTTTTTATATGGTTTCTCTTGTTCATTTCCACCATTAAATAACTTGTATTGCTTAGCACCATTTATGAACAAATAGCTATCATTGCATTGCTAATTTGGATGGAGATGTAAATAGTGGCTAAAATTGAAACAAACAAAGAAAAGTCTATATACCTAATTGATAAAATTGAAAGAATTGGAAAAAATTGTAAAAAGTTTAGGGGTTTTTTGGCCATTGTGCCTTTTCAATTTTCTATCTTCAGTGAGAATTGTTTGGATGGTTATTTTGCTATATTTCTTTTCTTTCATTTTCCTGTAGATTTCAGATACAATATTTGTTGAAAAGAAGGAAACAACTAAGATTCTTTACAAGATGTGGCAGGATGACTACCTACTTATGGAGGTAAACAAGTCTTCCCGTTTATATGTTTGTGTACAAGTGTATCTTTCTGTATACGAGCATGCTTATGCATGTCCATTGTAGCATTGGGATATTTTTACTGTTTCTTTCGTCATTTCTTTTCCTGGATGCCACAACACAAAGTGCATAAAACTGGAATAATGGAATGGAGCAGAAAAACAGAAACTTGATGGAATACATTTTATTCAAACTATGCATTGCAGCTTTCTTTTATATATGCTATGAAGAATAAGAACCATATTAACTAGATATTTTAATATCCTGTGGTTGAAACACTGGGATAATAAATTCCTAGCCTGGAGGTTATCCTGCTTCAATAAGAACATTGACAAGCTCTGTTATGGTTCTTAACAGGACCTTTTTCTTTAACATCGCCTTTTCCCCCTCTTTTCTACTACAGAGCAATTAACCTAATGGAGGACCATCTAGTTTATAGGCTGTAGAATGAAGTGCATGGGCCATGGAGCCACTGAAGACCTGTATTTGTGGTAGACTTGTTCCATTTTCATTTTGTCCTCTATTAGATGGGTCAGCTTGAAACTAATTAGTTGTTTAATATACAATTGTCGAACAACAATTGTTTTGGTCCTCATAGAAATCATATTTGAATTTCTCATCTAAAATTATAATAATTAGCTTTCAGCTAGTTTATTATGTGCATGGTCTTATTGAATATGTTATTTAATCATCCATGCAGAAATTAGTCGCAGGAACAGCAACCTTCTTGTTGTGGAAGGTAAATAAGCACGTCCTTTGGGAACATGTGCTGGATGAGATGTTCCATGCTGCCTTAAATTTGAGTCTTCGTGTGGCTTATGAGCTGGAACAGCAAAAGGAGGTTTGGACAGCTATTTATTTATTTATTTATTTTTGCCAAATTGGACAGCTATTTCTCTTCCTCTCTTTTCTCCTCCTATTTTGTGTCTCCCTTTACTTCTGTTCATGGGTGGGGGTTGGGGATTTCGCTTAGTAAGAAATTCCAAGAATTTAACCTAGGACCTCACCCACCGTTTAGATTATTTTCTGCATCCCAGAGCAAACAGTTTCTCATAGATAGTTTTCTATTGCTCAATGGCCCAACTGACCACTAAATCCAATAGAATGAATTTGAATTGCAAGGGTCTAGGGTTTGAAAATGCGGTCATTGAATTTGAAGGTGAACAGCGCCTTCAAATTTGTGATTCGCATTTGACTATGTGAAACTAAGCATCTTTATTATAATTCTTACCATTGGTTAGCACCTGGAATTTTTATTTAATCATAAGATTAGGACATTTTTTCTGGATTTTTTTGGAAATTTTCTTTATTTTTACTAGGCCCATACTTGAGTGAGTATTCTTCTCTAAAATGTCTCGCCTCAGTCACCTGTGATTAATTTCAGATCACCTCTGATTTTTGACCTGCATATTGTTTCTTCTGCTGGGTGAAGAGAAAAAGCACCTGCCTTTTCGATTTATTTTTCTTCGATATTCTGCTTTTTCAATGCTACCATAGTGTGATATTTTCAGTTATTAATCAAATTGGTGGGTCAACTTGTTTCAGATTCTTGATGTCCCACCTGATAAACGTGACGATCCGATGAAAGTTAAGTATGAGAAAATTAAAAGAATGAGATTTCTGATGGAGTCGTCGCAGTTGAATCTAGATGATGCTATTATGCTTTTCCATGACTTCTAAAATGATTCTAATATCACCAACAGTTATCAATCCAATTAATTTTATTCTGCAACACCTCTGTGGTTTACTAGGACTTTGGAGAAATAAAATTGTAGTGATTTTTCATTTGTTCAAATTTTCCTCCCATCAAGTCTTTTTTTTTTTTTTTTTAAATTCTATTTTTTCTTTTTAACGGAATTAGGGCTTTTTGTTTCAAACTAAAAGCACATGCAAATTCCTAGGTTTGGAATTATCCAGTATTTATTTATTCTAGTTCAAATAAAAATCTCACAAATAGTTTCTATTTTCTATCAATAAGGCTTTAGATTATAATTTATATATGTTTTTTGTTTAAAGAGAAGGCCTTAAACTTGAATTTTTGCTCAAATTGAATATATATTTAATGTTAAACTAAACCAACGAGCACAATTTTTTTTTATCAGACGCTAAAGTTCAAAAAAAACTGTTCAAAATTAATTTGTTAATTTTTTTTTTTTAAATGTATTGAAACTTGTTCATGAATTTTACGGATCTTGTAATGTATTATGAATTAATAATACCTGTTGTCAAGGTTTTAACAATAATACAAGTGCGACGCCTAGTAAATTTACTGTGAATAATTTTTTTAGTTGCTATTTGCATTTTGCTCCTACTTGAAAATTTTATATATATATATATATATATATATATATATTTTGAAATCCAAAAAATTTAAAAATTTTATAATTTAAAAAATTATAAAATTCAAAATTTATAAATTTTTTAATTCAAATTCTTTTTGGAATGTATAAAATTCAACACTTCAGGCTACAAGAGATGAGAGTACAAGTACGGCCTAGCCCTTGGTTATAAATTGTTGTAATTTCCAATAGAAAGCCTGAAGTTTAAATTAAATGAGATTTAAAAAAATAAACAATACAATTAATCCGTGTACATGCAAAATGAGATGAAAAACTAATACAAAATTATTCAGAAAAAAAGATTTGGCGGAATGAGATGGCAATATCAACAAATTATATACAATTTTAGTTGTTTTTTTTTTTTTTTTTTGGGTCAAAGTAAACAATTTTAGTATTTGAGATTCATACATTGATTAAACATTTGACACTAGAGAGTTATTCCAACAAGATGGGCCTGGGCTCAGGTAAGAAGGGTCAATAGTCCAGAGCCAGTCTGAACTCTGAAGGATACATACAGCATTTGCAGCACTAGAAAATTGAACCATTAATTAGAAGTAATTAAGAGAAATACAAACAAGTTGCGTGTTGGGCGCTCTAAAAGCAATATGAATGAATGCTAAATTCATTTCTATTTCTACCCATTTCACTAATAACAAAAATGGTCCTTACTGTTTATACTAACATTACAAAAAGGTGCCTTGTTACCCTCAAAAATTCTAATTGTCTGGAGCAAAATGAATATTTCTGGCCTCTAATAACTATTTAAAAGTGACTACACTATAGAATATGCATTTTCTACGTTTTTACTTCAGACTTCAAAGAATAAGCTGTTATGGGAAGGTACACCGGTTATTGATCTTACTTTCAATGGTGTTTCTGAAAGACTCCTTTGTCACCCCATAATAAACAGGAGTACTTCCTCCATATGTTATGAAGTTCCAACCAAAAACTGAACCACCCACAATATAGCTTTTTCGGGTGTGGCCATCGCCAAGCCTTATCTGTGAAAATGTAGAAGTCTTTTCTGCAGATTGATCTGATGGCTCTTTAGGTAGAAGCAACTCTGGTACTTTTCCATCTTGGTTTCTATCCTGGGATTGTCTTCCAGGCACACTTTGACCTGATAAAGGCTGACACTCTAACCCAACCTTCTCAAGAGGATCTGTCTCCATAGTCATCTGCTTGTACAATTCCATCAAAAGCTTCATTTCTGCAGGTTGGATGCATAAACATAACTTATTTTAGACAAAGAAATTCTAGTTTCCCCACCATAAAACCTATGTTTTGAAACTCGGCCCAGTTTTCGAACCGATGAAGGCAGATGATCACGGATCAAAGGTACAACCGAGGTTGAACCATAATTTTAAATAATAGAATATATTTATTATTTATACACTGATATGCATAGGATAATGTACATTATATATTATGAACGAACGTTATAATCAGACAAAGAGCAAAATAACATTCGTTACAAATTGTGAATGCTCATTACAGAGAAAGCAGATATTATAAGTGACTCGGACCGGTCTGTGGATTGGTTACCGGTTTTCCCGACTGAACCGGTTGGGCCGATTCGGATTTCAAAACATAGCATAAAACAAATCTTAGGAATGTGGAAAAAAGAACTTGGCCAATGTATATCAATCCAAAAGGAAAAGCATCAAGCAATACACTTTAAATGCAAAGACTCACGTATTCGAAGTTCATGAGCTGCCTTGCAATTCTTGAAGTCAGGTGTCTGGAGGACCTACATTGAGAACCTTTTTTTAGCATAAAGAGAGAAAAAAAGCAAAAATTTAAAAGGAAAGGAGACCATTAGCATGAATTACTCTACACTTCCATGGGGGTTCCACTTCCATTAGAGAAAGCAGCATGATATTACAATTGACTCTTGTTTTATTAAATTTTATACCAAAACTTTCTATCAAAGGGCCAGAAGCAACCATGTAATAAAATAAATTGTATGATAAATGATCACCACAAAGATCCAAGGTAAATACGTAACAAAGATCCAGGGCTAATATATTTATATTTGAACCACTGATATGTTTGAGCCATTGACCATTTATAACTCTTTTATCATGTTTGGCATCCATGAAATAATAAGAGGATAATAGATCTAACATATCACTACAGGTGTAATGTAGCATTTGCCTATGACCACTTCTACTGTCAGTAAACATTACAGAGGATGTGGGATGAAGGTGTCCAAAAAATCATGATAAGGTTTATCAGTCAATCCCCCTTAGCCCTCCAGTATTGCATGTGCCACAATCATTGATCAAATAGTGTGTTTCAAGAAATTTTGAACAAGGGGCTAATGATTGAACAGAGGAATGAGAAGGGGGTATAACCTTACCTTCTCACTAGGCATAATAAAGCAGTTTTTTTATTATGATTCATATCAACATGATTCTCAAACAATGAGCCATATTTGGAAGGATATTTAATCAAAGTATTTTGAAAAACTAAATGCCTTCATATTGAATGATACAATACTTGCCAGCCACCCAGCTACCTCTCTCCCCCAAAGTTACATGGGCTGCAATGGTCTGTGCAAGCACATCCTCAACTACTTTTCCATTAATATTGGAAAATAATTTCTTTGCATGCTCATTTTAAGTCTCAGATATACTTTCCAACAACTAAAATCTGAATCCAAATAGGCATCATCTATAAAAACAAGTGGCTAAAGTTTCTCAATTGCCCTGGTACCAAAAAAACAGAAATCATTTCCCAATCACATCAGCACTTTGTATCCATTACTTATTGAACTGCACGTAATCTCCTAATCTTTATTCGTAACTATGAAGAAAAAAAAAAGACATTTGAACAAAAAGTAAGCTGATAATTATTAATTTTCTTAGGTTTTCCTAGTTTCCTTGGTATCAAACAACAGCGAACAAGTAAAGTATGTACTTCACTGAAAACCAAAAGATAAATGAGAAATGAAAATTTTCCCAAGTTATCAACACAATTGCTGCAAAAAAATAAAATATGAAAACAAAAACATACAATACAATAGGGATAATATGAAAAAGTTGGTTACCTGGATAAATTGGGGACGAAGTTGTCGAACAAGAGCGCTAATTTTGAAGTAGGAGGAGTTAAGCTTTCTTTTCTTGGATTGAATTGGCTGTGGCTGTGGCTGTTCTTTGCCTGTGAAGTTGTTTTTTGAGATTTCTACTGGTTTTGTTTCTTCCATGGACGATATAACCCTACGCAACTCACAGAGCGCGGATCTTTTGCTCTGCTTCTCCCTCTATTCTCATTTCAACTTTGAATCGCCAAGTGACCGACTATAGCCTATACCTGTTTCATGGGCTTCCAATTTCTGTAAAGCCCATTTGTTTTCGATACGACCTAATACCCATTAGATCCAATTAATGTAGAAATTTTATTTAAAAATTCATGAAATTAAAAATTTTTGGATTTTTTTTTATTGCAACAACCTATACAATCTCTTTTTTTTATATATATATGACATTAAATTTATAAAATTAAAAGAATTTTATAATAGAAAAAATAATTTATGAAATTTCCCATTCATTCACGGAAAAAGAGAGAGAGAGAGAGAGTATCTAATGTGGAATTTTAAAAATTCTTAAAAAATAATAGACTAAATTAGAAGTTCAATGGAACTAACTAAGCTAGTAATTAGAAGTATAAAAAACAAAGCTTCTTTACATTTAATGTTAAATTTTATAAGTGATTCAGCTACTCATTAATTTAGATTCACTCAAGTTAGTAGAAATATGTTAGATTTCGATGGATGTTCAAATTAGGAAGCTTTCCACCTTTAAAATTAATGTAATGGCTATCCAAGTGGGAGGTGGTGAAGTGTAATTTTTTTTTTTTAAAAACGAAAAAAAAAAAAAGGTGTGTTAATAATTAATTCGTGTTGACATCTCAATTTAAGATATTTTTAAGAGACATACAAACTATCTAAGCATTATTTTTAAAAAAAAAAATTAAAAACACCTATAGGAGTATGATAATAGATTGGAATTGTGTTGTGCTAAATTTTGAAGTGTACAGATTGTAGATAAGTAATAGTGTGTGAATAGAGTGTCGATCTCATAGGGAAGATGTTGACAATTACCAAAAAGTATGATTACTCTATTATTTAGAAAATTAATTTAGTTGTGAAGAAAAAACAAATGTAAGCAAATTTAAAAGACAAATTCAAATATATGGTAGAGATATAGAATTTAGATTTCATCAATTGATTACCTATGACTTTTCTACATTCTCTAGATTGGTTTAATTTCATTGGAATTAATGATTAGATTTTCCTAAATAATATGATGTTCTCTCTCAAGGCACAACACAAGTATTTATGTTAATCTTATGTCGACTCTCGTGATTACAAGCAATTAACACAAACCCATTAAGTTTTATGGAAATCCTTTAATTAATCACAAAGGAGTGCTCTTATCTTTAAGCAACACATTCCCTAGGTCTAATATTTTAATGAACTAGTATTATGTTTTCACTCTCGCTACTTCACATAATATTTTTAAACGTGTAAATAGTAATCAATTATTCACAAGTATTAAGTTATAAGATAAAAGATTAATTCCAATAATCAAACCAAATCAATTAAACAAAGATAGTTATAGACAAATCAAAAGATTACATCTAAATTATAGAGAATAAATTTAGCTACTCTTAATTAAGAAGAAAGAAACAATTAAATTAACAATCAATCTAATAGAAAATATAATAACAACTTATTATTGAATTGAATAATAAAAATTTAGAAATAACTCTTTTTGGGATACAATCTTTGACGTACACAAGTTTCAAAACTTCTTTTATTGATCAAAATAGAAAGAAATGAAACTAAAAAAATATAAACTCTCTAAATATTTATTTTCTTGATTGAATGATTCAATTGATTAATAATGAAGGGGTGGTAATGCCTATTTATAGGAAATTTTCATCTTCTTTTTCCACCATCTTGCATCATTATTATTATGACATCATTGTTTGCATCATTAATATCATGACATCATTGTCTGCATTATTACTATTATGACATCATTGTCTGTATCATTAATATCATTTTGATCTGCAAAATAAAATAAAATACTAAAAATATTTTATAATTTTATTTATAAATTGTTAAAATTATTTATTTATCAAAATAAGTAATAATGTTATTAAATTCTCAAGAACTGAACCAAAATTTGAGTTTAAACAGGTAAAATAATTTTAAGAAAATAAAGTTATCACACCCCCAAACTTAAGATTTTGCTTGTCCTTGAGCAAAACTAAAAAAAAAAAATACAAAATCTAAATTAGTCCACTTTCATAGGAAATCACGATTGCATTTAGCATATATAACAAGCCTTTAAACCCTTAGGTGATTCCATAGAAGACGAGTTGTAGTCTCGTGAGAGCTTCCAGTGGTGATACCCACAAACACTTGTAAAGATATAAACTTTCAACTGTTTATCTCAGAGAATAATAAGAGATCACTGTTTTGAAATCAAACAAACATTAAATCAAATCCATATTTATTCAAAAGCTAATTTATCTTACAACAATCATACTCAAGTATATGTTTGAAATGACCAATATCAACGGTAAATATCATGTACTTGTTTCAAACAAGTAAAATTTTCATAATCCTTACAATAACAATCATCCGACTTCTAATAAGAAATTAAGCATCATAAGCTCCTCATTTGGTACGAATATTCACTACGCTGAAGGCATCACCTGATATCAAAAAGTCTTTAATATCGGTTGTAATGAGGCATAGGGGATAGTGACGTGGCTAAAGAATGAAAGGAATAGGATATCACAAAGGTTCCAAAAACTTCATGGAGTTAGAGACATCATACTATTTTGCAAGAAATACTTCTCAAAACCTATAGAAGCATAAGAAACGTAGGTCAATGATCATTGTGTTGGGCCTTTACTTCAATCTAAACAACTTTGCAAGATCGTCAGATTCAAAAGATCTTCCTTTATCAGACTCTACAGCGAATATATATATATATATATATATATATATATATATATATATATATATATATTGAACACTTGCCTCTTATTCATATCTCAAATTTTTAAGAAATGTCTATTGCTCATGAAATATGCTTATTTAGCTCAAATTTATCTTTAGAACAAGAGTGAGGATATAAACATATTTGAGCTCGGTGAGAGATGTGATTCTCAAAGAAAATAGCTAATCAATATAGGCTCAAATTGGCTCACTAGGGGAATGTTCTCTTAGAACATCAATCGGAGAACTGACTGATTTGGTTTTGTGGTAAAAATTCAGTGCCTTAATCATTTCACAAGTGATACATGATCAGTAGTTCGCCTC
>CATKHJ010889037.1:0-18025 GCA_949750685.1 Vernicia montana
TCAAGTATATTTGTGGTAATTTGAGTGTGTGGGTCCTCTAGTGATGTGTCATATAGTCATATATAGAGAAGTATTGGTATATGGTAATACAGTTAGTGCAAACAAGATATTTGTTGTTAGTTATTGTCTCTTTGTAGTAGGGACCGTATAAAAGATATGTTTTCAGTAAAAAACCATAGTTTTGAAATAAAATATTTTACATGGTATAAATGTTATTTGCTATTATTTTCAAGTTATTTTTGAAATTTTCCCAATAAATTTAGGTGAAACTGGTGAAGCTCTTTGGATGCGTCCAGATGATCCACCATGGGTAAAAAAAAAGATCCAATTTCTTGATTCTATAATGGCAGAACGATGGCAAGGGGAAAATGTAAGTTATAGTTCTCACAATTTTAAGTGGATGTTTGATGATAGGTACTGATCTGGAGGACATTACAAGAGGATCATATAATGTTGGTGTTATAATACAAGCTAGGTATGGTACGTGCTTGCATTTCCTCTGACTTCTGCCTTGTAATTGCTGGTACATATATACTGAATTCAAGGTTTTAATGTCACCCATAACTTGCAACTGTTAGGAGAATATTGAGAAGTAACTCTAATTGGTGTACATTTAGCATTGATAATTAACTAGAATGAGCTTTTTTTGTAACATGATATAAAGAAGCAATGCATAATGGAATGCGAATACTGGAGTTGAATCATTTTTCAAGGCAATATGTTCTCTATTCTCTTTCTTCACAAACCTACATAATGTTATATGCAAAGGCATTTGCTAACCGTTGGTTAAGATTGACAAAGGTGTTTAGTTATTATTATTATTATTTTTAATGTACAAAGAGCTAACTATACATATAAGTATTATGCACTTGGTGGTTCTATAAATGTCTAAGAACTTATATTTGGTAAAAAAGATGAATATATATAAAATGAAAAATGTGTTAAAAGTCGAATGAACGAGTATGATGCCAGAATTGTGGTGGGGGGGTTGGGCGCAAAGTGCTCCTAAATCTCTCCTAGATTTGAGACCTCAAAGTTTGCACAGTGCTGTGGTATTTAACGATTTGCTGTTTTAAACAATTGATCCAATATGCGATGATTATATTTTGTGGTGTTTGATCATCCTCTGTTCTTCTGGATCTTTTGTTAGGGGTAATTTATCAAATTAATACATTTGAAAAAAAAAAATCCAAATTTAGAGTATTTGTAAAATAATTTCTAAATTAGAGTGATTTTTTATTGAAAAGTCAAAAATATTAAAATTTTTGGCACAGATGATTTGACAAAAGATTTACCACTACAAATTTTGGCGTAAACTTATAAAATCACAAAAAAGTAGTGGAAAATGCAAAACACTATAAATTTTGGCGAAATATCTTAAAAATTTCGGGAAAAAATGACGAAAAAATAAAGTAACAACATAAATTTTTGAATGTCTGTGAGGTGTTAAAGGGTATAGTTTCCGCCAAATATTTCACCAGGAATGATTTTTTAACTGTCTTTCCTCCATTTTTTTCCGTCATTTATAAAAAATTTCTCAAATTTCGCTACAATTGAGTGGGGATTATTGTTTCCGCCACATAAGGGCAATTGAACCATTTTTTTTTCTTATTTACCAAAAACTATGGCAAAAAATGAAAAAGTCAACAAATTTTATCATTATTTGAGAATTTTTTTTAAGCCACCCTATCTCGGGAATTTTTTTTTCTATTTCACCTAAATTTAGAATTTTTTTTTAAATGTATTAATTTAGTCAATTGCCCTTATGTTAGATTGAGGATTAAGAAAAAAATAAAATGGAGAAAAGTTTAAGTAAAAAGTGTTGAATTTCACAGCCTGCTCTTTTCTGTTTTGTCTTGCTAAAATATAGAAAGCATATGGAAGGTTCCTTATTTTCTATGTGGTCCATGGGGAATGGTTAGTGAATGACTGAATGGAAGACTTCGAGTAGGATTGCTGGCCGAACCAGGGGTGGCACAAACACAAACCAACAGAACTCAAAAAAGTCCATCCCAACTATTTCAGTGGAGTTCTATATTATATTGCACGAAAATTCTCAGGAGATTACGTTTTCACATTTAGAAAATATTTTCTGATTAAAAACTCACGGAAACTTGTCCGAAACATTTCGAGTACGTTTTTATAATTTGAAAAAGTCAGAAACTCGTTTCCATAAATGAAAACCCGTTTCTAAGTTGAAAAAAAAAATGTTAGCTTGCCTAAATCAACTCTTAAATAAAAATATCTACCATCGACTTCATTTTTCTTTATATATATAATAATAATGATAATAATTATTATTATTGTTATATTAATTATTATTATATATATATTTATAAATTATTATTATTTTTAGTATATATTTATAATTATATGTTTATAAATATATTTATAATATATACTTAAAATTAGTAAATATATATTTATAAATTATTATATTTTTTGTATTTTTTGTATATATATATAAATTAATATTTATAAAAATACCCCTATATTTTTTTATATTTACAGGTTTCCCTCACATTTCGTATTTTATATTTTTAGAAATTGTCGTTTTTACGTTTTCATTTCTCCGTTTTTTCATTTTCCATTTCCTGTTTCCGTGTAACTAAACTTGGTAAAGTTTGAAATACAATTAAACTCTTTGCCTCGTCATATTTTTAAGCTGTGTAGCCGAAATGAATTTGCTCTGTGCTTTATATCTTTGGCTGCAGAAGTTTAATGTTATATTTTCTTGTATAGTGTTGTTATGAATGTGTAATAATTTTTGTTCTATGTTTTGCTAAACTACTATTACTAATTAGACTTTTTCTTGTTTTGAATTGGATTACCTGAAAAAACCTGTTATTGGTAAGGGAGTATGATTGTATGACTATGAAGTATGAGCAAAGACTTGGCAAGTCAACATGAACACACCCAACGCAATCTATGAGGATTTAATTAGTTCTTTCTAGTGACACTCTCCACATTCCAAGCGTCCATGATTCGCAAATGGTCTAAGGTGATCTAAGCAAATTGTCGAACACTTTAGTTGGTATTAGTATTACCCTTTCAATTTACTAAAATTTCTGAATGTCGACCACCACACCAGCTGGTTAGCTTCTTGTGTCCTCTCCTACCTCTTGCTCTCTCCAGCCCTCTAATCTTGATTTCTGATTTGGAGTCTTTTTTTTTTTATTATTTTTTTTACCTTTTTCTTAATTTTTTAAAGAAAAAAAAATGTAAAATAACATACTTTAACCCATGTTGTTAAAACCAGACCGGTTAAATCAATAATCAGTCACTAGTCTGATTTTTAAATCATAAAAAATTGGATAAATCATAATCTGAAAAAAATCGATTCGAACAGAAAAAAATCAAAAAAATCAGTAACGGGTTGAACCGAATTTTTTCAAAACGACACCGTTTTGAACTAAAAAAATTAAAAAAAAAAAAAGAGAAAATGACAGATAAATTAAATTAGATCGGTCAAATCAGCCAATTGGACTAATCAGACTGTAAATCGACAAAAAAATCAATTCAATTTTCAGTCCGATTTTAATAACATTCACTTTAACTCGTTAACCTTTTATGTTACGAGACATATACTGAAGCTTTTATTGTAATGGAAATTTTTTCTTCTAATAGAAAGTGATGAGGGTACAATGGTCATTTAGCAAGTCAATGAGCCTTTGCCATGGGCAAGCAACCTTTTGTCTTCGCCCTTCCGTCTCCACTTATGAAGCAATTTTCTTTGGTCAATGATTTTGATTTTGATTTTTTCTGTATCGATAATTGCATATATACTTATGTGCAAACCAATTTTATAAGCTACTTGTTACATCTCATTTTATTTGAGGTATTTTTTTTTTGAGATGTCTTAAAAGATATTTTTTATTTTTATTTTTAATATTTTTTTTACTCTTTATATCTATTTTATTCTTAAATATTAATTTAACTTTTCTTTATAAAATTTATAAAAAATTATATTTAATAGAAGATATAAAAAAATAATATATTATTTAATGTATTTTTTGTGAAAAAAAATATTTCAGATAAAATGGGACGGAAAAAATATTTATTATGCCAAGATAGACACTTTTTTTTGCTATATATAATGCTAGGCCAAAAATAGTTTTTTTTTTTAAATAATAATTCCTACTCTTAAAGATGTACAAATGCGAATTCATATCTTTGAGCGAAATTTTCTTCATGCGGCTTGGTTGTTGAGAGATGCATGGTCCACCTTTTTTTAAATTATTTTTTATTGACAAAAAAAAAAATAGTAGTAGCATTTTCCAATCTCACTGCACAATAATAAATAAATAATTACTAATAAATAAAATAAGTTAAAAGTTGGCACTAAACTGGGAAATTAGGAGCACAAGGAGGTGGTCGTTTAAAGTTAGGAGTTAGGACGGCTTTCACTGCCATGTGGAAAAGTCAACAAGGACTTTCTGAGTCATGAGTTGATATAATTGGGATTCGAAGTAGCACATAAACATATTGGATTATTAAATTACAAATTTGAATTTCATCATTCAACTTTAAATTAAGTTTTTTTTTTTCTTCATTAAGTTACTTTAT
Organism: Vernicia montana; assembly: GCA_949750685.1. Lineage (NCBI taxonomy): Eukaryota > Viridiplantae > Streptophyta > Magnoliopsida > Malpighiales > Euphorbiaceae > Vernicia > Vernicia montana. Next base: position 4,567 of record CATKHJ010889037.1, read on the forward strand.
TTTGATTAAAAATATCTAAATTAATTTTATGATGGTTAAAATTTACCAATATAATAAGAGTTATAACTAAATGCAGAATTTTTTTTTTTTTATGTTTTTAGTGGTAAAATACGATTTAATCCATGAGATTTAATGAAATTAATGATTTCGTTTATGCATTTTAAAAAAATTCACTCTTTACTCTCTGAAATTTGATTCCATTATATTAAGTAGTCATTTTGTTACTTTTTTCGTTAAAATTTTATGAAAAGTCTAAAATGTCTCTCATTTACAATTAATTTTTTTATTGTAATTATCTTTATTCAATCATTTATCACCACACACTCTCTCTTCAAATTAAATCCAAAATCAATCAATAAATCAAACTCAACAAAATTAATCAAAATTGAACAAACCAGAGAGCAGTTAAATCAATCAATAAATCAAATTCAACAATAACTTTTCAAATAAATAAATTAATTCTGGGTCTTTATTACAAATTTAATAAATTAAATTAACAAATTAATTCTAGGTCTTTACTTTATTTCAAATTTAACAAATTAAATTTTCAAATAAATATATTCTTAATTTCTAATATGTTTCTCCGTCGGGAGTGAGAGAGAGAGAGAGACCCAAAAAACAGGTTTTTCAAATCCAGAGAGAGACCATAATCAATACCCAACCGATTATTATCACTAGCAAATGCACAATAAAGCACAAGTACAAGGCAAAGCCGACGGAGAAATGCTATTTAGAGAAACGTCGCTCAGAGAAACCACCGTCGCTCGATGTGGACAACAATGTCGCTCCATCTTCATCTTGAGGGGTAATCGGGAACCAGCACCAACAGGTCACACTGCTGCCGCCACTGCTCGAATCTAGTGATGATAACTACTGTGAATAGTGCCGATATGGACTTATGGTCTCGCTGTTTATGGGTTCGGTGTTTTTTCATTTTTTCTAATCTGTCACCTTTTTTTTTCCCTTTATTTGTCGTTGATTTTAGAAATTGGTGATAATTTTGTTAGATAAGTTAAAATTTGATTAATTTGGATTTTGGTAAATTTGTTAATATTTTTGAATTTGTTAATTGCTATTTTTGAATTTGAATAGATAGTTATCATTTGTATGATTGTTTTTCAATCTACTGGTGAGGAGATATTAATTTGGTATTGAAGAGGGTGGAGGTATAGGGTGTTTTAGGTATTATAATTTTTTTTAAAATTTTTTTGATAGTAAATTGTTGAAAATATGGACGAAATGACTATTTAATGTAACGAAATCAAATTTTAGGGACTAAAGAGTGACTTTTTCCAAATACAGGGACAAAATCATTAATTTCGCTAAATTTCAGAGACTAAATCATATTTTATCCTTTTTTTATTATTATTATTATTGAATCATCTTAGTGACAATTGATAAATAAGTAAGTATGTGTTAATAATGTATGATATGATTGGTCTTCTCATTCTTTTTAAGGGTGTAGAAAGTGGGAATAGGGGTGTAAATAAGTCAAGCAGTTCGCGAGCGGCTCGATGTTCGGCTCGATAAAAGCTCATTCTCATTCGGTTCGATTTATAAACGAGTCAAATTTGAATCTTACTTTAAATCTCGATGAATAAATGAGCCAAGTTTGAGCAAAGTTAAGTTCGGCTCGATGAGACTCGTGAATAGCTCGATTATAAGTTCATGAATAAGTTCGCGAATATCTCGATTAATAGGCTCATAAATAGCTCGATTATTATTATTATTAACTTAATAATTTTGGCACTTCAAAAAATATATTTTAATACTCCTATAATATTTTTGGTAATTTAATTTGACTAAAATATATATACTTCTAATTAACATAATCTAATATTTTTTTATTATATAATCTAATATTATAATCTTTAAAAATATCTTTTTTATTAATTAATATTTTTGTGATACATGTAATGATCAATTTTATGATTGATTTTTTTTTTTTTAAACTAAGTTGATGCTTTTGTTTTAATGTTAGTTTTAAGTATTTTTTTTATAGTTATTTTATTAGAAATAAATATTTAGAAAGTTAAATATTCTAATAAGATATAAACGAGTCTTAAAACGAATTAAGCTTGAGTTTAGTTCAATTATAATTTATTAATGAGCCGAGCTCGATTATAATTTATAAATAAATTTTTTTATGAGCTCGGCTTGAGTTTAAACGAACTGAGTTTGAACATGATTTTCAAGTTCGATCCAAACTCGAGTTCAGAAAAAAAAAAAAAATTGAGCCGAGTTTGAGCAAGTTAAAGCTCGAGCTCAGCTCCATTATAGCTCAAAGTGGAAGGTCTTATATTCGAATCTCTCAAATCACAAAATTTTGTCATCATTTTGGTGAGAAATATTTGTGGGAAGGGTCACCTCCTATTGTCTATACTATTTCTAGCAATTAAACTTCTATTGTAAAAAAAAAAAAATTAAATACGTTACATTTAACTGTAATATGTATTTAACTCACTTCATTAAAAGTTAGTATTATATTATATGGATATATAATTTATATTTATTATATGCAAATAAATAAATAAATAAATATTTTTAATTAATGTTTTTAGTATCACATATATAAATACATATAAATAAAAAAAAAAGTTATGCGCATAAATTTTGGAATATAATTTAAATATTCATAGTGATTGCCTACCACAAATTGGTTGAACTTCATGATCATGCTGGCCAAAGCTCCTCTATCTCTAGCTCATATTTGATTTCAGCTGAAGAATGGAAACAAATATGGAAGATGGCTATTCCACTCAAGGTAAGTCTATTCTTTTGGAGAGCATGTTTCAATTCCTTAGCTATTAAAGAGCAGCTTTTTAAATGGCAAATGGTGGAGGACATGAAATGTCCTATTTGTCAATTGGAAGAGGAATCATTGGAACATATGCTCTTTCGATGCCCTCACTCACGTGTCACTTGGTTTGCCTCACCAATTAGTTTTTGTTTGAGCTCTTCCTTCTCCCAGGATTTTGTTCCTTGGTGGAAAAGAATTCTGGATTTACCAATGCAAGGTGCATATCATATGGTGCCTATGGAAACTATTATGCTTTGCTGGTCAATTTGGATTTCTCGCAATGAATTTGTGTTCAATGCCAAACATCCTAATCCAAAATTTACAACAGATAAAGCTATGAAGTTATGCCTGGAGTACTATGTTGTTCATTGATGAGGGACAAAAACGATTAAAAGAGTAGTGGGCCTGAATGGATCTCTAAAAGCCCATTATACTAATAAATACAAGAAGATAAAGACTGAGTATCAAGGCCCAAGAAAGAAAAAACCCATAATACCTCTCTTCACCGCCTGAAGGCGAAGATGTCACTTCGCCAGGCAGTAAAGTTCTTTGTCCTCTCTGCCATAAATATAACTTCACCAGTAAGTTTCATTAAAATAGTTGAGGTCACAAATTACCTGCATAATGACACTTTTGTCAAAGAGAAGGTCATACTTATACGGCGCACCCATGCCTAAATTCCATATCGACTATTGAACATCTGACAAGATCAAAGACAAAATCAGATTGTATTTCTCAAGGCCCAAAATACCGACCCTATTCATGAAAAGGTATATGAGCTTTTCCTATTTTACCCTTAAATGAAAGAGAACCGGAAGCCTAAACCATTTTAAAGAGAGATGGAAATATATACTTTTTGACTCTCCTTCTATTACAAAAAACTTGATAGTTTACTAACTTGAATGTTGGAGGCTCTTCGCCAGACAAATAGCCTGACCCTCTTGACAATTATTCTCTCTTTCTGAAGGACTATTGGATCGAAGTCTAAGAACGAAGGTTCAGCCCAAATCTAAATACTTGGTTATACAAAACCCATCATTCATCATCCTCATATTACTTCTTCACGGGCACTCTCTTCTTCTCAATTAATGAAATGGTCCAGACCTCAGCCAGGTGTATTTAAACTAAATACGGATGCCAGTTTTGATGAATGCTTTGGTATGGCTGTGCTTTGCAGGAATGAAGATGCTAAACTAATAGATGGGGTGGCTTTGAAGAAGTTAATTAGGTCTGCATTTATGGCAGAGGCAGAGGCTTTGTTATTGGCAATGCAGCTGGCAGTAAAATCAAGTTTTAAACGTGTTATTATCGAGTCTGACTGCAAAACTCTAATTTTAGCATGTAATGAAGGTCTGAATGCTGGCCCTTGGGAGATTAGAGCTACCTTGTCTGTCATTTGTAATCTTAAAAAAGAATTTAATTATATTTCTTTTGTTTGGGTTGGGCGATCTGCTAATAATGCAGTAGATTAGGTAGCATCTCATGTACTTAAGAGTGCCATTCCTCCAGCCTGGGTTTCTTTACCACCTCCTAGGCTTTTATGCCTTTTATTATCTGATACTTTGATATCTGAATGAAAGTTTGAGGTTTATTTGGCAAAAATAAAATATTCATGCTGATTTTTTAGACTATAATATTATATTTTAAGTAGATTTGAAGTTCCATGGTTTATTTGATTCGCAAATAAATTTTATAAAATACTTTTTAAAAATAAATTTATATTTGACGTTCTATACGTTTGAATAAAAGTTTTAATTAGTTGGCATGTAATTTGTATTTAAAATAAACAAATTTGTTTCTAAAATAAACAAAGAATTCAATATTTTTATTTCCTAAAATTCCTTTGAGAAAAATAAAGAATGTAGCTTATAATTAAAAATATATATATGTTATGAGTTATCATTAATTTTAGTTACTTTTATTTATTTATTTTTAATTTGTGTGATTGATGTGGTAATTGCTTTGTGTAATTCATTACAACTTTATCTTTTTAAATATAATTGGATTTAGATATGGTTTTATTTTACTATTTGGTACATTATATAGGAGAAATAATGTACTATTTGTTAGTCTTTTTACTATTTAAATAATGTATTATTATTTTACTATCGGTTACCTTATATTTGGAATGAGATAAAATAAAAGAGAAAGAAAAATAAAAGTATAAAATAAGAAAGAATTGTACTTTTCTATTATTTGAAAATGAAGGAAAAATAAAAAGATGAAAGAAAATATAAATTATTTTTGTCTCTCCAAAATGGAGAGAAGATAGAGAGAGAAGAAGAAAAAAAAAATAATTAAATGTAATTTAAATTCAAATTTAAACTTTTAGAGATAAAAAATAATAATTTTGTATTTGTATATTTTCTTTTCGAGGGTTTATATGGTATACCCGGTGCACTGACAAGTGTACCGTGCACTTGTGTCTTTTTTAATAATATTCCAAAGTATTGTACACTGAAATTTTTAAATTTTTACCTCCTCCTTTTTCTTTTCTCACAATTATTAAACAATTGAAATTCTATATTCATTGATGAATACCGATATATTATTCTTCTTATTTCTTCAAATTTAGCTTTTAATTAAAAACTCATTTCATAATCTCTAAAAATAAAGTCAAGTTTTGTTTTTTCTTTTACTTTTCTATCGTGTCGGCGAACGTCATTTCAACGTTTTACTCATTCAGTGGACGCCGCTTTAATGTAATCGTTATTCACCACTTATTCCTTTATTTTTTCGATCAGATTTGATTAATAGCAGGGGAGAATGGACAAAAAATTTACTTAAGCAATTCTTTACAAATGGGGAGGTATAAGTTATATCAAGTTTTCCAACAAGAGATGAAACTAATTATTAATTATTTTAAAAAATAAATTAAATTAAATATCAAAATTAATTAATTTATTGAAAAAATAGATATTCAAATTTATAATTATATATTAATATATATCATATAGCATAATAATAAAGTAATAAATTATATTATTCCAAAATGGATTAATAATTTATTTTTTAAATTATATGTTATTATTATCATTATTATTAATGTTGAACTGAATTTTAATAAAGTTAAATTCGACTTTAATTAAGGTAGAATTCGACTTTAATAAAGTAGAATTCGAATTTATTAAGGTAGAATTCGACTTTAATAAAGTAGAATTCGAATTTATTAAGGTCGAATTCTACTTTATTAAAATCGAACTTTACCTTATTAAGGTCGAACTTAATCTTATTAAAATTTAGTTCAATCTTAATAACAATGAATAATAATAACATATAATTTAAAAAATAAATTATTAATCCATTTTGAAATAATATAAATTATTATTTTATTATTATGCTATATGATATATATTGATATATAATTATAAGTTTGAATATCTACTTTTTCAATAAATTAATTTGTTTTAATATTTAATTTATTTTATTTTATTTTTTAAAATAATTAATAATTATTTTAATAATGGGCTATATGATATATATTTAAATAAATTATATATCATATAGTAAAGTAATAATTTATATTATTCCATAATAGATTAATAATTTATATTTTAAATTATATATTATTATTATTATTATTCTATGTTATTAAAGTTGAATTAAATTTTAATATGATTGATTTTGATTTTAATAAGGTAGAATTTGACCTTAATAAAATTGAATTATATCTTATTAAGGTCAAATTCAATTTTAATAAAGTTGAGTTCTCCATTAATAATTTTGAATTCAATTTTATTAAAATTCAGTTCAATCTTAATAACATTGAACAATAATAACATATAATTTAAAAATCAAATTATTATTCTATTTTGGAATAACATAAATTATTACTTTATTATTATGCCATATGATATATATTGATATATAATTATAAGTTTGAATATCCATTTTTTCAATAAATTAAGTAGTTTCAAACTTTCAATAATTTCTTTTTGAATTTTAACTATAAAATTTTATTAATAGTGGTACTATATAAGTTATTAAATTTTTATGAATTTGGTCGAAATCTCATTAATAATATTTAATTCAACGTTGAATTCAAATTTAATACAGTCGAATTCAACCTTATTAATGTCAAACTCAACCTTCATACAGTCGAATTCGATTTTAATACGGTCGCATTCGACTTTATTATGTTTGAATTCAACCTTATTATGGTTGAATTCAACTATATCAATGTTGAACTCGACGTTATTAAATAAAATAAATTTTAAAGAAATAATTTTTTTTAAATTACTCAAAATTTATATATCAACAAGTTATTAAAATTATTAAAATGTTTGTATAATTTAAAACAAAATTTAATTCAACAATGAAATGAAGCAAATTTCTTTGGGAAATCAAACGGAAGTGTATAATGAATGTATAAATATTATCAAATATCATATTTAATCGTCTTTTTTTTATTTTTTTTGTTTTATTTTTTTACGGTTGCAATTTACATGAATATAGAATAAGAAATATGTTTCTTTGATTCCAGACCTTGCAATAAGATTATAGTCCAGGTCTGGGTTGCATCTACAAATCTTAGAGCAATTAAAGAAAAAATTTAAGGAATTTTTACAGAAATGCCTAAAAAAGACCTTAATATTACATTTTTACGTTTTGATTAATTTTCTTACAAAAATATGCTCTTTGACTATTTTTTTACAAAAATACATTTTTCAGCAACATTTTTTACATTTTTACGTTTTTCAGTGAAATGATATATGTTGGATATATTTTGAGTATACTCGTAGTATATTTTGAGTATATGTTGGGTATATGTTTAGTATATATCTGTTAAATTTTTAGTATTCGTTTTTAAAATTGATATTCTAATTCAAAAATGGTATTCATTCAATATATTTGGTATACATTTAGTATATTTTAGTCAAACTTGAAAAAACTAAGTTATTGGTTGATTCATTATTTCAAAATTTATAAAAAAAAAAATTGAATTAAAAATGATTATAATAACAGCAAATGATATACTCTTCATATATTCTGAGTCTACAAAATCAACTAAACATATACATCAAATCAACCAAATATCAATCAAATATATAAACAAAATAAACTAAACACATATCTAAAATAAAAGAAAAGTTAGAAATGTTAACAAATGCACCTTCCAAGATTACTACTTTTATTAAGAAGCTATGTAATGATTTAAGTTGTTACACAAGGAATAATTGACAAGAAATAATGAGACAGATTAAGAAGATTTGCAGAGATAAAGCCAAAGCCAAAAAAAAAAAACTAACAGAGATGAGAATGAGATCATCCCCTTAGCACTATCGACATATCAAAATCCTCAAATCATCAAAACATTCATCTGATGCATGCTTGCCACATAACATTACACTTGTACTTTGTCACCTTACACATTAATCACATCTCTAAATTAAAATCAAAATCTCAAATTAATTTTAGGGAAGAAGAACACTCACGTTTCCTGATTTTTCCAGGTAGCAATTCTTCCATGGCTCTTGGCTTTATCAAAATTCTATTACCCACTTAAACTTTCCAGTTCCCAAGTTTTGATCTCACAAATCTATCAAAACTCAAGAGAATGATTTAAGGGACCGGGCTCTAGCTCCAGTAGGAGCTTTGAAATTAACCCATTAAGGACTCGAAGGCACAATCTCTATTCTCTCCAAATTCAATCTGTCATCATATGAGATCAAAAACCCATAAATTAATAGTAAAACCAAGCAAAAAAAAATGAAGAAAATGAAGTTTCATTTCATGTATTGAAGGAACAAGTTAATGGTGATGATTTAGAGCTTCATAGATGATAGAAAGAAAGGGATTTTTAATGGAAATCGAAAAAGGGCAAAACAAGCATCGAATTGCATATTCGAAGCTTCTTCTAACTCTGCAATTTTATGATCTTCATTGGATTTCCTTTTAATAATAATCTTCATCAATTGTGTTAATTTACAACAAAAAAGATGAAAAGAAGAAAAATTGAATAAGCTAAATAGTGGACTGCGTGAATATTTATGTATAGGTTTTAAGCGAGAAGCAGAGGAAAAGTAAAAATGGTATAAAAGAAAAAAGAATTAACAGAAAAGTAAAAATTCAAAATGAGGCGCATAAAAGTAAATAAAAAAAAAAGAATAAATGGTGTAATTTCCTCAAAATTTAATCTATATTCATATTAGTTAATTAAATATAAAAATTCATGAGATAAGCCTATTTGATGAGGTATTAGAAAAACCTAAATTATTTAATCAGTCACATGTTCCTCACATGTTATTTTTAAGTTAGTCACATGATTTTTTTTAGAAAAAATGGGACCCATTTATTTTTTAAGTGAGTCACATGTTACTCACATGTTATTTTTTTTTTTAAATAATACCTATTTTAATTTTTTACTACAATAACAATAAACTCATATTTTTACTATTTAACTTTCCTGTGCACTGAGTGCATCACAGTAATGACTTTAATTAAATCCTAACAGAAAGGTTATTTCACGAACAAAATTAAAATATATGAATTAAAAAGTTTATAAATTAGATTAAATTTTATGAATTAAATAATAATTTATTTAAAAATTAAAATAAAACTGTAAGACATAAATATTGAAATAAGGAGAATTTTTTTCTTTGTCTAATTCTCGATTTCACGTCACCGTTGCTTTCCAATTTTTTTTTCTTCTAGTGTTTGATTTGTACCTTTACCTAAAGCAAATAATGTCTCTAACCTTCTTTTAACAAAGCTGAAATTGTCATCAAATAGTTGTTGGTTTTTTACCACTCAGCGCCATTCATAAACATGGTCTTTTTATAGGCCACGTACTTACCAATTATTTTTTTAATTATTATTACTGTAGAAATGGAGATTCAAAAGTATATTGCTTAATCGAGAAATCCATCATTATTAAATTATATTTGCAAGTAGATTTATTCATGAATTTAAATGTAAATTTTAATTTGTGAAAAAAATGGGTCAAATTTTTAAAAAATTTATTAATTTTTAATTCAAACCCGACTTATAAACAGATCTACCTTCGAGTGCTACTTGAATTCAACGAAGAGTTATTTTTTTCTTTTTACTTTTTTTAATCTTACTATAAATAATGCACCGTTGACTAAATGTAAACTTAAATGACATTTAAATTGATTATTATTATAATTAAATAAAAATTAATTAATTTCTTTTATCATTTCGATCCCTAAATATATGTATATAGATGAGGTAATTGACCTAGACTTGATTTTCTTGCCGAAGCTCAAAATTTCTTTTATCATCCGATTTTTTTTTTTCAAGTATTAATCATACTATTTTTTATTTCAACAGTCTTACAAATTAGAAATTACTAAGACTTAAGAGAGTTGATTTTTTTTTTTTTTTTTTTTTTGTCAATGCCTAACCACCAAGTGGATTTATTGCAATACAAATTTGAAATTGATCGCCAAAGCCAACCTAACAAGTTACAATTACAAGTATAAATGATAGTGCTCCCTACATTAATTGCATACAAAGGGGAAACAAAAAATGGAGCAAATAATTAACAAACATTTCATATTAGTTTTCTTGTTAATCTTCCTTTCAAATATAGTGAACAAGACCTTATCAATAACACCCCAGCCTCTTGAACCTACTCCTAGCAAACACTTTGTGCTAATACATGGGGCTTGCCATGGTGCTTGGTCTTGGTACAAGCTTTTGCCATTGTTAAGATCTTATGGCTACAATGTTACTGCCATTGATTTAGCTGCTTCTGGTATTAACCCACAACAAGTTAACACTTTCCAATCAATTTCTGATTATTTTAAGCCATTGATGAATTTATTGGCTTCTCTATTACTACATGAGAAAGTTATCCTTGTTGGTCATAGCTTTGGTGGTTTGGCAATTTCTCAAGCCATGGAGAGATTTCCAAATAAAATTTCTATAGCAATTTTCCTCACTGCCCTTATGCCTGGTCCTTCCCTCAATATTTCTACTGCTTATCAAGAGGTATGTTGTTCCATTTTCTTTTTCTTTTTTGTTTTTTTTTTTTTTTTTTAAATTAGGAGAGAGGATTCAAACATGGGTATATTGTTAGGTCTTACAAAGTTACCACAATGTCATATATTTGGGTGTGTTATGCCATTCCATTTTCATTTTAAGTAAATATGTACCAATTGAATTAGAAAGAACGTCTAATTGTAAAAAATATTTGTGAATTTATCTGGTGCTTTTGTTAAATATCTTGGAAACTTTTATTTTTATTTTTATTTTACTTTTTAATAGGATGAAGGAACTTGATGATTTTTCGCATTTATTATCAATTTCATGCTTTGTAAAATTAGATTTTGAAATTATTGATAAGACATACAATGGAAAAATAATGAACTGATGACTCATAATTAAATATATTAAGGCTCCGTTTGTTTCACGAAAAATATTTTCTATATTTTTTAATATTTAGAACGTTTTGAAAAATTAGTCAACGAAAAATATTTTTTTGGTCAATGGAAAATTAAACCTTTTTTTTAAGGAAAATAACTTCATTTTTTTAAAACGGAAAGTTATTTTTCGAATTTTGATAAATTTATTATAATGAAAGAAAAATATGTAAATACAAATTTAGTAATTCACCGATCACCGATACTCACTACTGGCGACTACTGATGACCACTATTGACCATCGACAACCACCACCGGTTGCCGACGATTACTAAATTTATTATTTTTATATATTTTTTCTCATACTTAACAATAAAATTTTAAAAATACGAAATTATTATAAGTTTAAATATGTTTATATTCTTATAAATTGAAATTTTTAATATTTTTTAAATAATTTTTAATATTGTTACCAAATAATAGAAAATTAGTTTTTGAAAAAATTTAAAAATAAGTTTTTTTTGGGAAACAAACAAAGCATAAATATTATATATTTTACAAAATTTATTATTGTTATATTACAAATGCTTAAAAATTTTTATAAAATTGAAAAAAAAAAGGTCAAAATTGAGGTTTTTTGTTTACACATAGGCTTTTAATAAATTTAATGATCTTATAATTTAATTCCTCATTTTCTTTTCCATCATCACATGTCATTGAAGTATGGAAGAAGGCAAGGTGATCAACTAGACAACCGCTATACATTTGATGATGGGCCTAATAATCCTCCAACTACTCTCACCCTTGGACCCATTTTTTTAAGAAAAAGACTGTATCAACTCAGCCCAATTGAGGTAATTAATAATTTTGGCAAATTATATTTACAATTAAGCAAATTCATGTGTATAACTTTTATATGCTAGTAAATTTTCCAATAATGTTGCCAAAATTTTGCTTAGGATTGGACATTGGCCACCACATTGATGAGAGCATCACCTATACTTAGTCAAGACGACTTGTCATCAAAAGAATTAGTATTCACAAAAAAGAAATATGGGTCAGTTAAAAGAGCTTTTATAATTTCAGAAAAAGATTTGACAGTAGAGAAAGATTTTCAAAAATGGATGATTCAAAGAAATCCACCAAATATAGTGGAAGAAATATTTGGATCTGATCATATGGTCATGATGTCTAAAACCAAGGAGCTTTCTACTACTTTGCTACGAATTGGGGAAAAAGCAAAATAAATGTGATTGTATGTTTATGTGCCCATAAATAAGTGTGTCAAATGCTTTGATTTAGTTCATTTTTTCTTTTCTTTCATCTTTTTAAGGGTGTAAAAAGTAAGAGGTATTGGAGTATTCTTAATTATAAATGATTATTATCAATTTGATGAAAAATATTAAAAAGAAATGATATCCCCTGTTGTATAGGCCACTATGTGTCAAATTATTGGCTTCTCTTTGAGTTATAAAATCTGTATATATAATAAAAATTGAACTAAAAAATTATTTAAAAAATTTTTCACCATATATATAATAAAAAATCTGTCAAATTATCAAGTAATTCTCTTAAAAATTAAATTTTTATGAAATCATCTCATTAATTTTTTTTCACCTCATTATTTATATAGTTTTCAATTAAAAATTTATACAAATCAATGTACAAAATTAACATTACATGTTTTTTTTTTTTTAAAATAAGATATATACATACACGTATTAGAGACATGACAGAAACATATGCTATATAGAGAAAGGGGGAAAATATCTTCTGGCATGCCCAAACTTTTGAAGGGAAAATAAGCTATCAAAATTTAAATTTTTATTACCACCATATTATATTATACTTTGCACATATTATTTACCTAATAGCTAGAAAAGAAAAATTTTAAAACATACAGATAACTTACCTCTAGAAACAAAAAATTAAAACACAAAAATTATTATATAAAGATAATTCAGACTAATAAGTTTCAATTTTATGATATTAAAATTGTTTATAATATTTATAAAGTTTTAAGTTGAAATCCAACTTCATGTCTTAAAAATGGATACTTGGAATCAATCATATTTTTTAGCAATTTCTAGAAGAAAAGCCCAAAGATCTATTGGTTTAGACATCATAACCATATGATCAGATCCTACTACGTTTAGGACTTCATTGGGTGGATTTTTCTGTATCATCCATAGTTGAAAATCCTTCTTTATTATCAAATCTTCTTCTGCAATTATAAAGACCTTTTTAACCAATCCATACTTGTCTTTTGTTAGCTTCAGTTCCTTTGACATGTCTTCTTCACTAAATATAGGTCTTGGTCTTACCAAAGTT
>CATKHJ010889121.1:0-23648 GCA_949750685.1 Vernicia montana
AAGTAGTTAATACACAATTATTTTTTGCATTGAAAATTATGAAGTATTTATGAGTTTGTCTAATGGTTTTGGAGGGAAAGAATAAAAAAAGAAGAAGATAAGAAATTTTTTTTAGCAACAATACTACTAGTTTTACTAATGGGTATTTTAATCATTTATAAGTAATTAATACTTGTTTTTAATTTTTTTTTCCAAAAGTACCCTTACAGTAATTCACAACTCAAAAAAATTAATTTATTGAAATCCAACTTTTGTATTAGTGGATATTAATTAATGTGTTTTTGGAAATATAAATATAATTAGTTTAAATAATTATTTTATCAATACAAATGTTAAATAAATAAAGGGTATTTTAGTAAAATATTATCTAAACTATTCTTCTAAAATGAAAATGTGCCTATAATTTGGGACGTCCATTATAGAAAATTTGTCTATTAATTTAGAACGGAGGGAGTATATCTCAATCTCAAACAAAATGGAACTGACGAAGTAGTTAATACACAATTATTTTTTGCATTGAAAATTATAAAGTATTTATAAGTTTGTCTAATGATTTTGAAGGGAAAGAATAAAAAAGAAGATAAGGAATTTTTTTTAGCAACAATACTACTAGTTTTACTAATGGGTATTTTAACCATTTAAAAGTAATTAATGCTTGTTTTTAGAATTCTACTTAGTTAGATTATGAGTATTTAACATCGTGGAAATTAAAATGGAGTATCAAATCAAATGGAAGAGGGAGTCCCACTATAAACAACACTTCATTTTTCTTTTTATTTTTTTCGTTTAAATTTAATTCTAGACGTGCAAAAAAGAAAAACTCATGTAATCCAATCGCCCATGATTGTTTTCACATGTTGTAACATGAAATCCAACCTGAATGTGAACTTGTTTATCATTCCCGAGGTACATAGATAAATTATAATTAATGCTAATGCTCTTATTCTTTAATAATTCTCTAGGGTACCCTACATCAAGTATACCTACTAAATAAAAAACATTAGGTGGGCATAAAGAGAAGAACAAATAGTGGGCAAAATACCTTTCCGGATTGTGGGGTGCCTTTGTTCATATATATATATTTTGCAAAGGTTTAGGGCAGCCAAGAAACACAAACTGAATTGGTCTCCACATGGGGTGTGCATTCAAAATCAATAGTCCCACCAATCATGTATTTTGCAATATATTATGTCCCTAAAGAAGGACACATTGTCTAGAGAGACAGGTCAACCTCTATCTCTCTCTCTCTCTCTTAATCACCTTATTTAACTTTGTCATCACTAATCAGAAAACTATTTTTTTCCCTCTCTTTTTTAAACAATCCAAAGTAATGGGAACAATTCAGAAGATTCTGTCAAGATACCAAAACTTTATTGGCAATAAAAAAAAAAAAAAAAACATATAAATTCAAGATTAACAAATCCTTTTTCAAAAATTAATATTTTAATTCAACGATAAAAATTAGTTCATTTAAAGATAAATATCAATCTATTTTGAATATTAACAATAATAATTCTCTTTTCAATATTCAATATCTTTTAAAATAAATAAATTATTAATCTTCTTTCAATTAGACATAGAATGTTAGTTTGCTCACTCCTTTAAAATCTAAGAATCTTATATATATATATATATATTCTAATCTCTCATTCACCACAGTGAAAATAATATTTATCAATTTAGTATGAATTATTAAATAAGTGACTACTTCTTAATTTTGTAGTCTATGATACTTTTAAAAAAGGTTTCTTTCATCAAATTGTTTTTGGCAATTTTGAGGATCTAATATTTTATCCTCAAGGAATCTAAGATTGGATAGATTAGATTAAAGTAAACTATAAGGATTTTTTTTTCTAACCCAGTATTAGATGATAAGGTTAATTCAACTTTGTGTAATATTCTTCTCTATATATTATGAAATTTCAGAGGTCTTGACGTTTGAGAATGGGCAAGAGTCAATTTTTCAACATTTACCGTGGTTAAGATAAAATGAATGCTGAAAACATAAAATTTGTGTGTATTTTTTAATTTGTAAGAAGTCAAATTGATCAAAATAATATTATAATAATTAAGGATAATACTACAATTTAATAATTTTCATTCAATTTATGAAAACAACTACTATAATGGTGGTGGAGGAAATTGAATCGGAGATTTTTCACTCTACACACTCTAAAAAAAAAAAGCAAGAAGGCCAACTAATTTATATATATATATATATATATATATATATATATATATATATATATTCAATTAGTAATTCAACTTGTGTTTTTGTACATATTCGTTCGATTCTTCCATTGCATAATTGGGTAAAATTAAATGTTGATGGCAGATGGGTTGTTGGCTTCTTCCAGAACCTAGGGGCTTGCTCTTCTGTTGAAGCTGAATTATAGGCTATTTTTTACTGGCTAGAAGGTGGTTTGGTCTTGGGGCTTTCGTAGGATTCAAGTGGAAACAGATGCGAAAAAAGCTATTAATCTAATTAACAGTTCCTCCTCTGTTATTTGGCCTATTCTTTCGGACATCAAAATGCTTTTACAAAAGCAATAGAAAGTTCAATTTATGTATTGCTATAGAGAGGCTAATGTGTGTGTGCATTGAATGGCAAATCAATCTTTTTCGATGGATATTGGAACTCATATCTCTCATGATAGTGCGGATGATATTTCCCAGTTGTTAGCTAATGACTTAGACAGTTGTAGTAGGAAGCACTAGGTTTTCAGCTTAGGAGTGTTTTTCTTTTGTGTTCTTCTGATTTTGTTTAGCCTCTTTATCAAAAAAAAAAAAAAAAAAAGGGTTAACCTTCCCCAGAGGATAATTTACACAAAATAAAGTAGTTTGTTAAATGTAAAAGCTTACAATTTTTTTAGAAAATTTTCCCTATTGTTAATTAGTAAAAAAAGATGCAAATAAGAATAAAATCGTGTTTGGTTCTCTTGTTTGTGACATGTGTATACTCTCTCTCTCTCTCCTTCTTTATTTTGATTCTTCTTTCAAAGGAAAATTAAAAATGAGCCTTAGTTAGCCCATCCAATACAAGAAATATGTCAACATCTACATCACTGCGATTCATTTCCCACGGTGATCCTATGTGTATGAGTCCACACAAACATCATGTGTCTCTTTCCGCTTGCGCCGACTGCGCTTTTCTTTAGGGATCCTCCGGTTACTTTTGTCATCGGAGGACAAGCTTTTTTCCTTTCATTTTCTACGTTTTTCTTAATTTTTTGCTAAATCTAGCTCTTAATAAAGCCATTTTTTTTTTAATTTTTGTGGATGATTATAGCTTCCTGGGTCTGAAATCTTAGATCTGTGCATTCAGTCACCGGTATTTGCTGTTTTGGTTCCGTCTCCACCTACGGCTTTGTCCGACTTACTCACCACGGTGCTCTTTATCTACTGACGGATCTGATCGTTTGTTGGTGAGTGAGGAAAAATATGTTTAGCAAAAGTTTTGGTGATTCAGCTTTGTGTTCTTTGGTTTTGATTTGTCTATGTTTGCTACGTCACCGGGCCTCAGATGGTGATCGATCTCTCCTTTGATTATGGCCTTTTTGTGGTAGAGGAGAGAGATCCCATCTGACTCTCTCTGCTCAGGTTGTTTTGCCGTAGAAGAGGGTGGAGACTCAAGATCATGAGTACTTATTTTTTCCGGTTAGCTCAATAGCTTTGTCCTTGGTGTTGCTTTGTCACTCGCCGACGCTAGTGCGGTGTCCGGTGATGAAGATGGTGGCTTCTGACAGATGGTCCAGTACCAAGGGCAAATGTGGAATAGAAATTTCTATTCAGGCTTGATTGTTATTTGGACTTTAAGTTCAAGGCTAAATAACCCTATATTGAGTAATTTTATGTATTCTTTTAGGCTTTACCTATTGATGATTTTAAATCTTATATTGTTCTTGGGCTTTCTACCTAATTTATGCTAATATATTTTCTATGGGCAAAATATATATATATATATATATATATATATATATATATATATATATATCATGTGTCTCACTCATTAGACATATCAATACTTAATTATATAATAGTAAGATATTTAAATTTTAACTTCTTACATTGCAAAACTAGTATAAATTTCATAAATTGTTACCACATGAAATCACAATTGAAAGATGTTATATGTTTTAAATTTTTATATCAATTGTATTTTTCAATGAATGTGTGTAACTTTTTTTTTTAATGTATACTTTTATAAAAATAATTAATGAGATTTTTTTTTTCTAGTATGAGTTTCTAGAGAAATTAGAAGTTTTCTTTTCAATCTATTTCTATATCTAATGTTTTGAATAAAAAATCAACCCTAATCCTATGATATAGATGGAGTATTACAAATCTACTTAAGTTGGAGCTTCAATCAAGTGTTTAGAGTGGTCGGAGGGTGAAATGCTTTTTGTTAGTAGTTGATAGGGAATTTCTTTCCCCCTCTCTCTGGTTTCAGAGCCACTACTAGTTTGAAGAATAATGTTGGAGCCTTATATCAAGATTTTTCCAGTGAATGACTTTGTGTTTATTTATTTTGTACTTTTGTTTAAGTTTTTCATGGATTTAATATTATTTGAAAGAGTATTTTTATTCTTGATCTAAATTAGGATGGATATATATACTATCCTCATTTGGTTGAAAAAAAAAATAGTATTGCACATGGCAGTTATATCTACCTATTTAATAATTTTGAGTTATTTCCTTGCCATGGGATTAATTAGCAAACCATGTTAGCTTAATGAAAGGGTTAGTGGTTTAATTAACCATAGAATATAGTTAAGACTATGATTTGGATTCCACTCCACCACTAAGTTTTTCTTAATATATGCAAAAATATTCTCATTCGTGCGCTTAAAAAACATTATTAGAATAATAATTTGTTCTTTTTCGTGGGTTGCTTCAAAGCATCTGTCTATATTATACTTTGAAATTTGAATTACACTTAATCAAAGAAACTAAATAAAATATTTTTAAAAATAGAAAAAGAAATTAACTAAATAAAATCAAATAGTGATAGTGATTTTTCTATTTCTAATATAATTAATTTATTTAGTCAAAGACGAAGATACAAACCACGTGCAACCACATGTGTGTCAGTGTATATTTGTGCACCAAAATACAAACGCGTAAGCTTCTAAAATATTACTCCATGTTTTCAATAACTGTCTTTTTAAAAAATAATTTTATTTCAATATAATTATCATTTTAAGAATTCAATACAACATTTATTAGTTTTTTTTCAACTTTACTCTCATCCCAATTCCAATATTTCATATGTTTTTTCTTATTTGATAAGAGAAAATAAGGATATATTTATCTATGTTAATTAAAATTAAAGGTATTTAATAGTTTTCTTAATATGTGTGCATCCTTCTAAAACGAAAGTTATTGTGAAACGGAGGGAGTATTAATTTATCAATGATTAGTCATAATAATGATATATTTAATTTGACAAATTTAAAAGGAGTCAAAATAATTGAATATTTTTCCTTAAAAAAAATTGAATATTTGATTTGAAATGGGAAAAAAATATTGATTAATAATATGAAATTATAAGAAGGAAGTGAAGTAAGGTAATAATTGATCAAACACAATAGAAAAATGAAAATATATATATATATATATATATATATATATATATATATATATATATCACACATTGGATTATTGGATATGCTGAATATTTTATTAAAAAAAGAGAATATATATTAAAGTGTCCTTAAAAATTGTTGAATTGAGGACATTTGTTTCTCTTTCTCCCATTAAAAAATATTGCAAGATTACAAAGTAAGAGAGTTATATTCTCTTAGATTTTTTTTTTTTTTTTTTTTAAATTGTTTATATATAGCTAAAGAATAACTGAATATATAAGAGCTAGCACAATAATTAGCAAAAATCAGTTTAGCTTGGATCCCCTTTGTTAATTTTCTTTCTAGTGGTCTAAATTCACTTTTTTCCTTGTTAGTATTTTTTTATTATGCATTGTCATGGATTCCTCTTTAAACAATTTATTTATATTTTCCTAATTAAGTAATTTTTAATTTTTAATGGACCGGGAATAAATTGACCAAAAAAAAAAAAAGGTAAATGATTTTATTTTTTTTTTTAAATGAAGGAATATGAATCATTTATGCATAGTGAAAAAAGTGCATATTAATTTAAAAATAAATTGGTTTGAACTTCTTTTTCTTCAATTTCCTTTAATTAAGTTGACAAAAGCATTAAAATTGATAACTCTGTATGCAACATGCTTCTCTTGATAACTACTATTATAAATAAAAAAAATTGACTTTAATGTCTTTGAAAGTTTTTTTTTTTGAAAGAAATGTCTTTAAACACTTTAATACAAGCTAGAGTACTTAAATATTTAATTCCACAAAAAAAAAACTCTAATAAAATACGTTACTTCTATGTGAAAACTAAAAAAACTTAGTAAATTTCATTTATTGGGATTAATAAAATAAATAATAATAAATCTATGTAAAAAAATAACAAAAATTAATGATTAAAAAAAAGACAAACTAACATATTTAGATAGATTTATATTTATTGAAAATAAAAACTAACTGAAAAAAAAAAGAAAAAAAACCACCATAAATTAGTGAAGAAGAATAGAAGATTGGCAGTGATCCAAGGGAAGATTAAAAAACAAAATTATATTATTAGTAGTGGAATATTATATATATATAGAGTTTTGTCAAAATTCTAATAGTAAAAACTTAAGTTGTTTAAAATTCGAACCATATTCAAGTTTGATAAAAATTTGTAATTCTCTCTAAATATGTCATGACATGATTAATCAGAATTAAAATTTTGTTCAAACTCAATTTAATTAATGTAATAAAATATATTAATTAAAAAATATAAACATTGCATTAGTTTTTTTTTTTAAATGAACATTGTATTAGTTAAACATAAATATCAGGCTAGATTTGCAACCATACAATATTAATTTTTATACCCTGTAAAGTGTAAACCAAAGAGGCGAATTTCATTCTAATAAAGTCAAGTTGGGGTCGAACACAAAACAAAGCCTGAGCCCAAATAGATATTACAAGCAAGTAAATCGGCAGCGTATATTTTATATTATTTTAAATAAAGAAAATAATTTATGTATTAATATAATTAGTACATAAGAGATAATATTATACATATAAATGTATATGACATTAAAAATTTTAATATTTATATATTACAAAAATACTTATAATAAGATATGTCTAATATATTAAGATATTTTTTGAATTGGTTTGAGGATCCATTGGTCAAATAAACGATCAAAATACAAAATTTTTATCTTATTGCTTCAACTAAAAAGAAAAAAATTAGAAAAAATAATTGAAATTAGTAATTTGAATACGAAAGAAAAAATATAAATATTTATTGGTTGTTAAATTTTTTTGAAAAGATAAAAAATTATAAATTTATCTGAAAATGATAGAAACGAATAGAAATATAATAAATGGTAGAATGTAGTATAAGAATAAATAAATATATTAAAATTTAAAATAAGTCGGTGAAATAAAAATATCTTTAAATGCTTAAAAATAATATATTAAAAATAAAGTTAAATAATAAAAAATTCTAAACTCAATTATAATTAATAACATGTCTATTTTAAATTATTTTTAAAATAATTAATATTATATTATCCATTTAAAATATAAAAATAAAAATAAAAAATTGAAACAGTGACTCACGAAGCCCTTTAAAAGAAAATAAATAAAAAAAAATAAAAAAAATATTAAAAAAATCATTGTTCTAGGAACAAAGTAGTAAATTATAAATTTTTTTTTTTATCATTTTGACAATGAATAAAAAAATAAAAATATTTTAGGAGTTGACATGAGAGATTGAATACTACTTGTAAAATTTGTGTAAAAAAATAATATAAAATAAAAAAATAGTAGTGTAGAAGCATATTTGGGACTATATGAGAAGCTGGTATTTTACGCATGAAATCCCAATTGTCAACCTCAAAAAATCTCTTTAGTGAGTAAAATAAAGAAAATAGGGCAATCTTATTGGATTCTTTGAATGTTTGGTGTTGACATATAGTACTTTATGCGTATGTATATTCGTTTTCTTTGCAATTTATTGCTTAATATGACTGACCATCATTAATTATTTCTGTGCTACGTACCTTAAGTCAGTCAGCTTAAGTTTTATTTTTTATTTTAATTATATTTACTGTGTTTTGGCCACCCCTTAGCTTCCTCATTAATATGTCCCCGACCTCCCCTATATATAACTTCACAGGTTTTAAATTCAATCTTTTTTTTTTAACTTATTTATGAAAATTATGACTATCCTACATAGGGTGATAGATCCATAAATTTTTGTCCATGGAGTAAAATACATATAGATATAAAAATTATATTTACCTATATAAGTCATAGTAAAATTTTGACCATCAATAATATTATTTTCATACTAATAAAGATAAATTTTTTTTAAATTAAAATAAAAGGATATGAAATATTGATTAAACTAAAAAGTATATTAAAACATTATGCAAACTAATTCTTAAAATAAAATAAAAGTCAAATTAACAAAATAAATAAAAAAAAAATTAATAGGTAATTACACATTCAACTATAATCAAATAAATTCAAATCAAAGTTAGAGTAATTAAAAACTAAATATTATTAACTATTTAAAAAAAAACTAAATTTTTTTTTTTTTTTGCCAAGATAAATACTCTTTTCATTTCACAATAATAATTGTTTTAAGAGGGATTTTTTTTCTTCAAATTATTTATCGTTTTAAGAGTTCAATACAACATTTATTAGCTTTTTTTCAACTTTACCCTTATCTCAACTCCAATATTTCATATGCTTTTTCTTATTTGGTGAGAGAAAATAAGGGTATATTTGTCCATATTGATTAAAATTAAAATTATTTAATAACTTTCTTAATATGCGTGCATCATCCTAAAACGATTATTATTTTGAAATGAATAGAGTAATAAATATTAAAAACTAAATATTAACTATTTATGGGACAAGTTTATAGAGTTTAGTGAAGTAAAATCCAATACACATGGACTTATAAGGGAATTCGCGGTTAAATCATGCCAAATATATTTATTAATCTATTTATTTTGTAGTCAAATGGAATTCACAATATCCCATAGGAGATAACAAAGCTGATAAGCAATAAGGTATGAGACTAACGTGTTTTAGGTTCGATTCCCAAATATAATGTAGAAGAGTTAGTGAATTTATTGTGTGTATTATGTTCATATTGAGTTGTTATGACTTATGAATTGACAATTATGAGAATTATCTTACATTGTATGTATATAATGTCTCTTGGCAAAAAAAAAAAAAATCACAATATTATGACATGAGCATAACGAATATGGGGAAAATATTTTATATTACATTATTAATCACTTAAAAATTCAATTGTGAATGAATTAACATATTAATATGTATGTCTCCATAAAAAATTAAAAAAAAAATCCACAAAACATGTTCTAAATAAATTTTTAGATTTCAATAATATATAATTATCTCAAATTATAAATTCTAACAATTACTCCATAAAAATCATCACTCATATACAAAGAGTGTATAAAAATATAAATCTATAGTTAGATTAGTGGGTATAGGGATTATATATATATATATATATATATTGGATAAAGAAATTTAAATGTGATATCTATTGTGGGCCATAGTACAAATTATTGAGAAAATCTTATATAAATTTAGTCTATCACTTTATTTATAAATTAATTAACAAAAAACAAGACACATTAATCAATTAATTATGTAATGTGAAATCATTAATGTAATATTATTAATTAATATACTTTATTTTTATTGAGTTAATTTATAAATGAGCTGATAAATTAAATCTACCTAAAAATTTATTTAAATTATGACATGAGAACTTCATGTTAGAACCACACCTTTATAAGTGTGGTTTGAGTTTATATTTTGTCATGGGCCAAATGTACAAATAGGATCCTCTCATATGGACTGATGCTCAAGTGAGTCCTTAATATTTTTTTTTGTCCCATTAGACCTTCGATCTTTTCAAAATGGCACATGTAAAACCCTCCTTTTATATTTTATTAAACAAAAATTTAAAAAGTCTGATATAACAGGTGTATCTCATTACTTACGATTTAAATTGATATGAAAAAATAAATTTTTTAAAAATTAAAAGTAATTAAATATAATAAATTGATCAAAGCAAATGAAAATTTTTACATGTATATAATTTTCTTATGTAATTTTAATAAATTAATAACAAATTGTAACGAGTATATAATTTTTCTCTAAAATTATGTATAAAAAATAAATCAAAATAATTATATTATATGAAATATAATAATATTTTATATAAGAATATATTTTTTTATAAATTATACTTTAATGTATAAGAATTAAGGAGTTATTTTATATTAAATTAAATTTGTAATATTTTAATTAATTAATTTATTTTATTAACTTTGAATTTCATAAATATTAAATTTTTTCTAAATAATTTAAAAAATATTTTTATAAAAATAAAAATTAATACGTAGGTGCATAGATATTAATTTTTTATTTTTAACATCACTTAACAAAAATTATAAATTATAAATGAAGGGTTTTATATGTACCATTTTGAAAATGTTAAGGGTCTAATGAGAAAAAAAAAATATTAAATGCTCACTTAAACATTATTTCAAAAGAGAAGATTTTATTTATACCTTTGACCTTTTGTCTTGAAAGTTTATTTGACTTTATTTATTGTATAGATTGAATCGTAATAATTAATTAATATTTATATTAATATATGTTTATATATAATATCTCTTAAAAAAAATACATAGCTCATTAAATATATCACTAAAAAGATAAATGAGTTATTATTGTTTTTACATTTTTAATAAAAATTATTGTTTTTACATTTGAGTGCTCCTTTTCCGCCACCTATATTTTGAAGAGGGGAAAACAAAAAATTATTCAATCAAACTAGTTCATAAACCCGCACGAATTATTAAAAAATATTTTAGTTAATTTTCATTAATCATAAAAAAAAAGTAAAAATATATAAATATTATAATAAACAAAAAAAAATATAAATAAAAAATTATTTTATATTTTATATAAATAATTATTATTATCATTGGTAATAGATTTTTAAGTCGTATCTCCGTCAATATTTTTATTTTTAAATATTAATATAAAAATTCAAATGATCAATTACAATATATTAAATGAAAGAAAAAAAAAATACGAAAGAATATAATGAAAATAATTATATTATAACATGTTAAAAGTATTATATTATCTTACTTATTTTTTTATATTATTATTTTTTATTTTTATTCATTTAATTTATTCAAATAAGATTATTATATGAAAAATTTAAAAAAAAACTCTTAAACTTTCATATTAAATATCCTATTAATTATCTAACATTTATTTTTAATTATTTTTTAAATACTTAAAATTATATATAGTGAAAATTTTGAAACTATTCTTATATTCATCATTTGATTTTATATATATATATATATATATATATATATATATATAAACCTAAATAATAATAATAATAATAATCACATGCCACTATTATAATATAGCGACTCTTGCTTGTCTGCATTTGTAAAAGACCATTGTAAATGTGTAGTTTTTACTTTTTACTTTTTATTACTTTTTAGTTTTATTATGCTACAATAAGTTTCACTCTGTTTAAGAAAATGGAAGCAGAATGTCCTGCATTGAACAAGGGAAGACAAGTCAGATAATGGCACGTGGATACGTAAACGGCAAAACCACGTGGCCGGGATTCATGAGGTTGGCAATCTGACGTGTTATTTGGGACCACCTAACACCTTCGAATGGTCTTCTTCAATGTAGATCCCCACTCTCTTTGAAGTGACGTGTATGATACAACCCAATACTTCTTTTCCGCTTTATAATTTGTATTTATTAGTTTTTTTTTTGCCAAGTTATTTATTTATTTATTTTTATTTATATAGATACCAATATATATATATTTTTGAACTTTGGCAAAATATATATATATATATATATATATAAACATAATAATAATAATTCAATCTAAGTTTATTGTACATATCATATATATACTTAATCATAAAATTATGTCTTAATCCAAATCAAATACCGATATATTTGATGCTCCCTTTAATAATCTATTATAAATTCTCAAATTATGTTTTCAAAATTTTATAATATTTTTTTTATTAAATTTTAGTATAACTATTCTTGAATTTTATATAGTATAGATTTAGTTATTTTTTCTAATAAAGGGAAAAACAACCACAACAAATACTCTTATAAAAAAAAAATTATATCTCGTTGAAATTTTCTTACATAATATCATCAGTGAGCCTTTTTTTTTTTTTTTTTTTTTTAAGTAACTTGTAATTTATTAAAGTCATGTTTGAATTTAGTAAAAAAGAAATTTATGAATTTTATTAAAATTCATGAAATTAAAAATTAAAAATTTAAATTTATAAATTTATTTAATCTCTATTGTTTTGTATGATGATTGAATTAATGGATTTAAAGGATATTTAATAAGAAAAATTAAAAAAACGATGCATGTATTATTTTTGAACTAAAGATTGTAAGGCTAAAGTTTTCATTTCGTTCTTTATTTTAGATTGTCCAGTTAAGAAGATGAAGGTATTTTATTGTTTCACTTTTTCATAGTTTTTGTTCATTGTAATAATACAATTATGCATTTTACAAATTTATTAATATTATTTTTTGTTTGTTTTTATTATCTTTGATGAGAGTTGTTTATTATTATTTTGTAGAAATATTTGTTCTTTAATTTTCAAATTATTATTATTCCTATATGATATTGATGCTGAAGATTTCAGTGAAAATGACGAATCAAATATTTATAATTGTGCGACCAAACTTGTTTGAAGGCATATAAATTGAATCGTGACATGATATAGCCGATAAATAAAGTGTACTTATCACTGTAATATCGAGTCAATTGTATTATTAATATGGTTATACAAAAATTATCATATTTCAAATTGAATTCAATAACATAGTTTATAATTTATAAAATTTTATATTTTATTTAATGTAAATCATATAATTTATTTTCATAAATGAGTTTTTTTTTTATTAAAAAAAAGATTGCAAGGCTTAAATTAAACAATACTGACTTGGCCCAAAATAAGATAAATACTAAAAAACCAAAACAAAACAAAACTGACACATAGAAAGCCAACACACTTCCCATGCGCTCGCATGGGTCCCAATGACAAAGGGGTAACATGTGTAATTTACCAATTGCCAAAAATAAAACAAAAAAATACCATAAAACCTAAAAAAAAAAAAAAAATTCTGTCGGATTTACACGAGCCAACACGTTTGCCTGTCAAGATGCAGATGAAGAAAAATTTTGGCGAAAAGAGAAATAAAACCGTAACGTAGTAAAAATAACGGAATGGAACGGATCTCTACCCAGTCCGGTACCCACCCTTCTTGGGAACCCTGTTTGAGTTATGTCCTATTATCAGTAAAAGATTTAAGAATTAGTTTTTAAAAATTTATTTGAGATTTGATGCAATATTTATATTTTGCTAATTAATCATTTTGAAATTAATAATTTTAATAAAAAAAATTATCAATTACTCTAAAATTATTAGTTATGAAAAAAGAATAAATTAAAGTAATATTTATCTTTGTCTCTAAAAAGACATCTAAGTGATTAATAACATGATTTGACATTAAAATATATTAGAATCAAAATTTTAATATTTGTTTGTATAGATTAAATTTGAATTTATACAATAAATGTTCTTGGACGAAATTGGTTGTAGTTGAATAATAAAATATTTATTAGAATGAAAATCAAAATTAATTAAAATTGAGGACACATAAATAAATATTTTTAATCGGAGCATACTATAAATAAATTGTAGTGTCTAATAAAAAAAAATAAATTGTAGTGGATCTGTGGAAGCGCAACTTCAAATACGTTAAAAATTGAGTGGGGGTAACGGATGGGCTGTAGATCATGTAAAACCTTTTACATCTTTAATCGGACGACTAGCAATCGCTCTCCATATGGTTGTACGATACATTCCGTGATCCTGACTCAGACTCACCATCTAACTGCGGTTAAGTTAACTCGATATACCAAAATATTAAAAAAAAAAAAAAATACACATGGGCTCCATTGAGAGCTATGTTTTCAAAATCCGGTCTAATCTTAAGACAGATTAATACAAAGAGTTACGAATTAAAAATTTAATTAGAGTCAAATTGAAATTTTAAATAATAATATATAATAATTATTTATATAAAATATTTACTGATATGTTTGAATAACACATATTATATGTTATAAAAAAAAATTATAATCAAATAAAAAATAAAATAATATTTATTACACATTATAAATGCTCATTATAAAAAGGTATTCCGTTTATAAATAATTTTGCCAATAGTAATTTAAAAACATAAATGGAGAGATAAAGAGTGGTTGAGCAATGCACACAGTAAGGCAAACATTAAAGAAGCATATGAAAAATACTCACTTTTGTATTTTTTTTTATTATTATTTTTAGATAAAATTCACATTTTGTCATCTAAAAAATCACTTTGTTACGGAAAAAGGAAATTGTAATGCTTTTATTATTATTTTTTTTTGAAAAAATATAATGCTTTTTATTTTCAACACTTTTTTTAATAAAATTATATATGTTAATTTTTGCTTTATATTAAAATTATATCATATATAGAAATTAAAATAGAAAATATCTTTGATAGATTTTAGAACATAATAATACTATTTAATAGCCTAGAAAGTAAATTTTATTTCTGTTAAAAAAGTAAATTTATTTCGTTATTAGTCTAGAAAGCTCTATATTAACATATAAATTTATTTATTTATCAATAAAAAACTAATATTATGAGTCAACTTTCACATTATACTAAATTCATATTCTAATTCGATTAATGACAAATCATTCACACAAAAATTAGAGAATAAGGAAAAAAACACATAATTTAGAGTAAATTTTGATTTATTCTAAAATTTTAGTATAATACATGTATATTTTGTTTCAATTTACACTGTTGGGAAGAGATAATATTACTATAACAATAGTATTCTTCATTTATTTATTTATTTATTATTATAATAATAGTATTTTTAAATATTAAAACATCCTCAATAGTCTCTCTATCCTCCTTCATTCTTCAAAAATAGGGAGTCAAATTCATTTAAATTCCTCTAACAGCTTCTTAAACTAACCTCATTATTTAAAATTTTTAAGGAGTTATATTTTTTTTTCTCAAATTTAAAGAGTGATAAAGTAATTATTTAGTAATTTTTTATTAGTTTATTTTTCTTTCTTTTCTTTCTTCTTTATTATTATTATTATTAAAAATAATTTTATTAATGAAAAATTATATAAAGAGTGTTGTTGAAATATGAACAATTTTCAATATAAA
This sequence comes from Vernicia montana, assembly GCA_949750685.1. NCBI lineage: Eukaryota > Viridiplantae > Streptophyta > Magnoliopsida > Malpighiales > Euphorbiaceae > Vernicia > Vernicia montana. The sequence goes on from CATKHJ010889121.1 coordinate 15,456, forward strand.
TTAAAATAAGAAATTGAATTATTTATAATATAATAGAAAGTGAAACTAAAAGTATTGTTGGGGATACTCTTAATTAAAAGTATATACAATTTCAACATACACTTAAGTTTGAATTTTCACTGTACTAACACTATAGTAATAATAATAATAATTTTTTTTAGGGAGTATATTAATAATTTATTTTAATTGCATTTCCTTTGTATATGTTAATTTTATATAACCGAAGTATCTATCTTATAACCTAAAAATTTAGAGTAATTTCATTTTTTTTTCTCTTTAAATGTTTTTTTTTTTCAAATTAAATTAATAATATTCTAAAGTCAACTTGAACGTATATCAATATTTATTTTAATATTAAAGATCAAAAATTTAATATTAATAATATTCAAATTTTAACATCTACTCCTAAATTATTCACCTCTATCAATATTAATTATTATAATCGAGCGAATTTAAAGGCATATATACTCTCATATTCGTATACGTCAATTTTAACTATATAATTTTTTTTATTTAGTGATTTAAAATCTTTTATATTTCAAAAGAAATGATAATCATCATTTAAACATGGAATCATAAATGTATTTTTTTTTTAAACTATAAATGTATTTTTTTAATCATAAGATATTTTTTTTTGAACTATAAATATATCTAATTATTGATGTTACAACTCTATTTATTTTCCAATAAGATTAAAGAAATATGAATGGAACAACATTTTATTTAATTGTTATTAACCGCCCAAGTTAGATTTATGCGGTACTAATTATTATTTAATAACTATAACATGCTATAATAATTTTCATATATTATACTTAATTCATGTTTTTCAATTTTTTGTATGTTAACAAATAATAATTTATTATAATATTAAGAAAAATAATTATGTAATGGATAATAAATTATATATATTTCACATTCACGATTTGCATTATCCACAGTATAATACAATAAGATTTGCGATCTGTATTGTCCACAATACCATAGATTTTTTTAGACATAAAGTTATTCAATATCCTAAAATTTATATATTGTTATCCAAAATCTGAAACTGTAATGTCTAATCTCTAAAGTTAATGGAAAATGCTATATTAATTATATGGCCAATTCCTAAAAAAAATATTTTTTTATACACAAAATAAACTTTCTTTTATAGAAGAAGAAGTAGTGAAATTAGCTGTAATTACTAATTAGGAGTGTGCATTGATTAGTTGGAGTGAAAATTTTCAAAAATCAAATAAACCCAAAAAAGTATAAATAAAAATCAAACTGAACAAGGTGAAAAATCAAAATACAAATTAAATCAAATTTTTAAATAAAATTGATTGATGTAGTCAAATGGACTTTAAAAAAATGAGCTTGTGTTTTTAGCGTTAAATAAAAATAAAAAAAAAAGAATTTTTCCTTCAAAAAAATAAAAAATATATAAACTATAATATAATTATATAACATATAACTATGACTATATTATATATATCAAAAATATATTTAAAATGTATAATTGTATTATTCATATAATATATATAATTATTAAATATATTAAAATAGTAATAATAATAATTAAATTTATAAATATCTAAACTAAATAAACTGAATTTTATCAATTCAAATTGATTTTTTGGTTAAAGGAAGTGTACAGTTCTTTACCTATTAAGAGTAATTTGGATTTTGGACAGAAGAAAATTTTACAGGGACCAGAGCCAGAAAAGGACTTGATAGGAGAAAGAGAAAGTATAGAGTGGAAAAAACTTATGAGTGACTGAAGAGAGAGAGAGAGAGACCACACTACACTACAATGTTATGAGTCTGAGAAAGCTCTCTTGGGGATTTGGTAATTTTCTGGCTAACGTCGATTCAAAGTCTTTCAGATAGAAATCGTAACAATAATTAATAACAACAAATTACTCTGCTCTCTCAAAAGTGTTGCCAAGAAAAACAGCGGTTTTTCTGTGACTCAGAACACAAAAGCCAGAAGCGGTTTTGTAACTGAAACAGACCCCAACAAGATGATAAAAACCCACCCACTCTTCTTCTACTAAATTATCAATTCAATGCTTACATAACCGTCGATTCTGCTTACCTCTGTTTCTCTTTTTTTCTTTTTCTTTGCTCATTAATGGGGTAGCCTTTACTGCTTCTTTATTATTTATTATTTTGGTTTTCTTCTTTTTTTTACTTGTGTGGGATTCTCTGCTGCGACGTTTGTTTTTGTGGTCGTTTTGATGGAGCATGTTGAGAATAATCTCAGTGGTAGTTCAATTTCTCATGGTGAAAGAGGTGAGGATGGGATTTTTTTTTTTTTTTTTTTTTAACTCTTTTTGGTGGTTAGCAAATGAAGGAAAATAAATGTTTTTCTTCTGAAAAACTCTGTTTGGTTGTTCAGAAAAGAGAGTGAAGAAAGGAGAATGGAATTTTGAATACTACATTTTTTTTATATCGATTTTGGTCTGCGCTTGTATTTGGGTTTTGTATATATTGCTCAAAAGTTGCAGTTTCCTCTCGTTTCCTGGGTTTTCTCAGCAACCAAACAGAGTTTAATTGAACCATTTGTTGTCCTTTATGTTTCTACCCTTTATATTAATCTCCTGTCTTGTGTTTTGATTTGATTTGAGCTCGGTGAGTGTAGGAGGGGATGATCTATATTCGGAGTTATGGAAGGCATGTGCAGGTCCATTAGTGGATGTCCCACGGCCTGGGGAGAGAGTTTTCTACTTTCCTCAAGGTCACATGGAACAAGTATGTGCTTTTGATTTCGAAATTTTGCTTCCTCTTTTCGTTTTCATGATTCTCTGGTGGATCGAAATCCGCTCTTTCTTTCGAGGAGAGTGGGGTTTCAGAGTCTCATTTACGTGGTTTGGTAATTTGCAGCTGGAAGCATCAACGAATCAGGAACTGACTCAACAAATCCCACGGTTTAATCTTCCTTCTAAGATCCTTTGCAGAGTTGTTCACATTCAACTACTGGTATGCTACTTTTGCTTATCTTATTTGCCATTTTCCTCTTTCTGTTTTGATCGAGGTGCCCTTTTAATTTTCTTTTTCATGTTTGTTCTTTCAATTTATAGGCAGAACAAGAGACAGATGAGGTTTATGCTCAGATCACCTTGCACCCAGAACCAGACGTGAGTAAATATATTTCATTTTGGATTTTTCTTTTTAATTGTGTTTTTGGGTTTTATTTTGTAAAAATCAGAATTGGGTCAAAATCAATTCTTGCCTTCTGTTTATAGACAGTATGTTCACTTTCGATTTTTCTCTATTTTTTTCCTTTTTTTTTTTTTAAATTTTTTTTGGGATGGAGGGTTCTGAAGGGTTACTTCCAAATTAGAGATGGGGATTTTTGAACTAAAATGTGTTTGTAATTTTTCTTTATATGGTTATTACAGCAAACAGAGCCTATAAGCCCTGACTCCTGCCCACCTGAACCACTAAAGCGAACACTTCATTCTTTTTGCAAAATTCTAACAGCTTCTGATACTAGCACCCATGGAGGGTTCTCTGTTCTCAGAAAGCACGCCACTGAATGTTTGCCTCCACTGGTAACAACCTTACATTAATTTTATGCATGTTGGTTACTGATTTAAATTTTAGTATTAATCACTGTATCATTTACATCAGGACATGAACCAATCAACCCCAACACAGGAACTGGCTGCCAAAGATCTTCATGGGTACGAGTGGCGATTTAAACATATATTTAGAGGTAAAATTTTTGGTATAATTGCAGTTCTATTCTGTGTGATATTGCTGTTTTCTAGTTCACTGAGATAAGAAAGCAGCTAAGAAACTTAAAGGAGACATTGAGAAATAAGAGCTGAATCTGTAGTGGTGTTTCTCATTTATGTAATTAGGTCAACCACGGAGACATTTGCTCACAACAGGGTGGAGTACTTTTGTCTCTTCCAAGAGATTGGTTGCCGGAGATGCTTTTGTGTTTCTGAGGTAGTTGGACTCCTAATAATTTAACTTCTATTGCTATTCAAATTTAGGTCTGCTGATGTTTTGGTGCTCTTCGTTTTCCCTTCACAATTGTTGTCTACATATTGTGCTACTTGTGCAGGGGTGATAATGGGGAACTTCGAGTTGGGGTTAGGCGTCTTGCTCGTCAGCAAAGCCCCATGCCTTCATCTGTGATATCCAGCCAGAGCATGCATTTAGGAGTGCTTGCTACTGCCTCTCATGCTGTCACAACTCAGACCCTCTTTGTTGTGTACTACAAGCCAAGGTTTCATTAATGCTCCCATTTTCTGCAACCCTAGGCAGCACATATTATTTTGTCATCCACTGTGGTGTATCTTAAACTGTGTTTTAGGCAGCACATATTATTTTGTCATCCAGTGTGGTGTATTTTAAACTGTGTTTTCCATGTTCTTCTTCAGGACAAGCCAGTTTATTATTGGGCTGAACAAATATCTGGAGGCTGTAAACCATGGATTTTCTGTTGGAATGCGCTTCAAGATGAGATTTGAGGGAGAAGACTCTCCTGAGAGGAGGTATTTGTACCAAATGTTTTCTGGTCATCCTGCTGTATTGTTATTTTAAGAAGATCCTTAATTCCTGCACAAACTGTTTGATTAGGTTCACAGGAACTATAGTTGGAGTTGGAGACATTTCTCCACAGTGGTCAGGCTCTAAATGGCGGTCATTGAAGGTTGATTACAGTTTTGAAATTCACAGTGAATGCTGACTTATTCATTTTCTTGTTTTTGATGCTTGTTTCCCCCTATTATTTCCTTGACAGATACAATGGGATGAACCAGCAACAATTCAAAGGCCAGAGAGAGTTTCTCCATGGGAGATAGAGCCTTTTGCAGCTTCTGCTCCCATAAATGTTCCTCAAACAGTGGTAAAGAGTAAAAGGCCCAGACCTGTGGATACTGCAGCATCGGGTATATGACTATCAGGAGCTATTATTGCTTTGTATTTCGATGAATTCTTGCTTGGATATCTTTTAAAACTTTGTGCCTTATTGGAAATGTAGAAATTACTACCAATTCAGCTACTTCACCTTTCTGGTACCATGGGTCAACTCAGTCCCATGAGTTTACCCAACTAAGCAGTGCTGCAGAAGCTCAAAGTTGTGAAAGCCAAGTTGTTTGGTCTTTGAGGCAGAAGGAAATTGATAGCAATCTTCTCAATAGCAGCAGCTGCTGTAACTCAAGGGTCCGACCAGAAGGCATCTGGCCTACTCCTCACATGAATGTCTCTCTCAGCCTTTTCCCTGATTCAACTGATGACAAAAAAACTACAACAACACAGTCTGTTATTTCTGGTTATGCTTCTCCTATTGCATCAAGGCAAAGCAATGGCCTGACCCATGACCAGGTCGAGAAGGGGAAAAAATACGAAACTTCTGTAGGGTGCCGTTTGTTTGGAATTGATATAACAAGCAATTCTAATGCCGCTGCTACTCCAGAGAAGGAAGCTTGTCCAACTGCTGACTCCAATGGAAGCAGAGGACCTGTTCCAGCTGCAAGTGATTCTGACAGAGCTCAAAATATGGATGTTTCAAAGGAACAGAAGCAAGTTTCATCAGAAGGGTCACCGAGGGAGATGCATAGCAAGCTAGGTTGCACTTCTTCCACAAGAACTCGTACTAAGGTAAAATTTCCTGTTGTTTCTGGGCTTAATTGGGTTGTTCTCATCCACGTGGCATCACATTCTGATAAACAACACTTGTTTGATTCTGAGAAGGTGCAAATGCAAGGAGTTGCTGTTGGTCGTGCTGTTGATCTTACAGCATTGAAAGGGTATGGAGATCTTATAAAAGAGCTGGAGGAAATGTTTGAAATCGAAGGAGAGCTTTCCACTCGTGACAAATGGGCTGTTGTATTTACTGATGATGAGGGTGATATGATGCTTGTGGGTGATGATCCATGGCCGTGAGTAGCTTATACAATTGTTCAACCACTTCATTATCTGTTTGAAATTGTGTTTTTACTGGTGTTTTGAAATTTTATCATGTAATTTCAGGGAGTTCTGTAAGATGGTTAAGAAGATCTTAATATATTCAAGTGAGGAAGTGAAGAAAATGAGAAGAAGATGCAAGTTTCTTGCATCATCTTTAGAGGATGAAGGGACAATCGCAAGCTTGGACTCGGAGCATAACTCTGATACATGAAAGTTTGGAAACCCTTTTTGTTATATATGGTTATATTTTATTTTAGTTTTCTTTGGTTTGGAATGGTGGAAGGAATGAGTCTTGTTGGTGGTTCAGTTTGCTCATTTTTTTTGAGCTTGAACGAGGATGGTAGTAGAAGAGTGAAGCATAAGCATAACGTCAGATTGGGTTTTTGATGAAGGGTGCAGTAGTAAGGACTTTGTCAAAACAATGGAGTAACACTTTTAGAGAGAGAAAGAGAGAGAGAGGGTTAGAAATGGAATTTGCGTATACCTTGTTTGTGGGTTGGTATGAACTTTAAATTAATCAAATCACCCTGTAAAAAAAAATATATATATATAGATATTATATGTATGTATGCATTGTGTTTTGGTGGCAGTTAGTTCTTGGTTTCTTATGAAGGGAAGTAGTGACTTGTAGCATTCACCATTATCATATTGCAAACCTGCCTCGGGGAAAGCCTGCAGAGGAAGATGCCTTTAGTTTCTTCGCTTGAACACGTCCCTTTACTGATATTTTGGGACCATTACAAATAACGATGGCTCTGTAGTGTGTACCCTCTTTTTATATGGGGCCATAGAGTATTGCTATCCACTCCATTAATTTTCAGGACTCATAATTGTCATTGTTGCTGGTCCCAGAAACAAGACATGTTGGGGCTTTCTTTTCCCGTGTCGTACCTAAACTATAATTCTAAATAATCAAACTTCAAAGGCTGTTTACTCCCAAAGTTTTGCACATTCATAATTTGTCATCTCTTCTCTCTCCTTTTTTATTCACTTGTGAGTTTTGATTCAATAGTGTTAACACTGTTTTCAAAATTAAACAATTGAGAATTCAAATTTTAATTAATAATGAAAAAAAAAGAGTAATCTATTCATTTTGAAATCTCCTATACTGAAGACTATCCCCTTCTCTCTCTCTCATAATCTTCTGGTTAGAGTAATTGCTCAATTGGATTGTTATTTTTGGTAGTATTTAGTAAGTGGGTATAGTGTTTTGGTGGTGAGAAGTGAGTAGTCTTTTAGGTCCAAGTTCTATGACTCCAACATGGTGGTGGTGGAAAATTTGGTAGGGATGCTGACTTGGCTACGAGGGAGAGTAGGTTGGTAATTGGTGTCTCTTTTTGCCTTTTAAGTTTGTTCTAAAATATGGAGGCAAGAGTTGTTTTCATGGAGATTACTTCTTCTAAAAGAAGTGTTTGTTTCAAGTGGAATTTTTTTTTTTATAAAAAAAAAACCCTTTAAAAAGGTGTAAAATCCATTTGACAATGACGTACAAGATATGGTACATCTTCTCTCATTTGAAAGTTTCAGCTTTCAACTCTTTAGATTAGATCACAGCTCAACAACAAGAAAAACCCAGTCCAAACTAATAATAATAATAATAATAATTATTATTAGAAAATGTTAAATTTCAAAATTAGGTTCAGGAAACAACTATTAGTCAAAAATAATCAGAGGATTTTTTTAATTAGGTGGGAAGAGAAGTACATGAATGAAAGGACAATGTGGCAAAATAATGAAAAATATTTGAACTTGGTGGGATTTAATTGCAATAAATTAAGCTTAAATAAGTTTTATATTTCAAAAAGATTTGATTAGTGGAAGGCCTAAGGAACATGTTTCTCATGTCTGCTTAATTTCTTCTACTGATACTATTTCCTAAAACAAATTTCCCAGGTGTACCCATCAAGCTCTATTTGTTTGTATAATAGGCTCAAGATACAAATAAGATCATCTTCTTTGTAATGATACCCAAGTAAGTTTTTAATTTTTTTTTTGATCTTATTAGACCCTTAATCTTTTTAAAATGGTATATATAAAACTCTCTTTTTTGGACTAATGCTCAAGTGAGCAATTAATTTTTTTTTTTTTTTGTCTCATTAGATCCTTAACCTTTTCAAAATGGTATATATAAAACCCTCTGTTCATAATTTAGGATTTTTGTCAAGTAATGTTAAAAATAAAAAATTAATATCTATGCACCTACGTATTAATTTTTATTTTTGTATAAATATTTTTTAAACTATTTGGAGAAAATTTAATATTTGTGAAATTTAAAGTTAATAA
>CATKHJ010889264.1:0-14413 GCA_949750685.1 Vernicia montana
AAAAAAAATTCAAATTTGAAGTCATAATGATCAAGAAGCAAGACATATTTCATTTGTAACGTGCATATGGAAGTACATGTTAATTTAGTAATTTTATGATTTTATTATGTGATTATCTGACTTTCCTTATATATTTTAATATTAATTAATGCATTGTTAAATTATCTAGTTTAGAGTGAACATTAATTATGAATCGTGAAAGGTCAAACCTGTTGGTGAACGGTGATTATGTAGAATGAGTGGCTGAGATCAACCTATCAAAGGTTGAAGCAAATCTGGTAACAGATTATTGTCTCTACATGCACCGCATGTTTCCATGTGAGTGTTCAACAAGTTATAATATGGTGCAATTATGGAAACATTTTTTTAGTTGATTTTCTTTTTTGTCACATTCCTATTGGTCTTCAAATAAAGAATTTTAATATAAATTTCACATTTAAAAAAAAAAAAAAAAAAAAAAGAAGAATAAGAAGATGGAATTGGAATTATAAATATCATAAATAAGTTTATTCAAATTTCTGTAAACCAATGAATTTTTTATTTTAATAGTAAGGTGGTGTCAATCTCTTAATGCATATATGTATAGTTTTAAGATATTGGATTAATTAATCCATCAGCAAAGGAATTGAAACATACGCAAAATTGAGTTTTTTTTTTTATTATTATTTTATTTTATCAGTTGATCTATATCATTTCTTGGGAGAATAGCCTTAAGGGGCCTTTATATATATATATGGAAATTTTGAATATTCTTCAGCAAGATTTATTTTTATTTTCTTGGGGGGTGTGGGGTTAAATTTTGGATTTTTATCTTATTTTAATAATGACATTATTTTTTCCAAGGAGTAATTATTAATAATAAAAATCAATGAGACTTTATTTTAACAACGAGATCAAAGTTGAAATGCTGAGAGTTTGCATATTTAATTATGTAAGATTTAAGTATTTGTATTAATATAGCATGACTATCAAATAATAAAATAAAGTCAATGAACTAGTAACACAATAATTAATTATCTATTTTATGTTATGGAATGTTAGGAATTCAAATTTAAAGATCAATAAAAAATAAATAAATAAATAAAATATTTATTCAATTTAAATTTCAAAAAAGAGATATTTATTATACTTGAAATTTAGCTCAAGTGACAAGAGTATTGTTCTTGGAGTGATAGGCAGTTGAATAGTAATTGCCTAGTTGGGTTCAAAAATTGCTCAACTTTTATTCAAAAAAAAAAAAAAAAAAAAGAGGAGCAGTTAACCGACCTTTTAGGCTATATGCTAGAAATAGCAGAAAATGCAAACAAACACAAAATTTTCTGCTAGTGTTTGACTAATTAGCCTCAATTCCACAAATTCAGGTCATTAGCTTTTAATTTACTTGTAAAAAGAAACATGGTACTGTGATACGATTTGTAACCCTAAATTTAGGATTTATCTTTATCTTAAAGTAGGTTTGTTAGGCTTACATAGAGTGAGGTTTGGGTTATATGTGTTTGGTGGCACATGTCTGGGGAATTACGCTTTTAAGATAACTTTTGTTTGTACAAACAAATACCTAATTCTTACATTACATGAATGACATTTCTTTGATAAAATTAAGGAGAAGAATGCACTAAAACAATTTTTGGACCCTACCAGTACCAGGTGGATTGGATTTTTAATAAGCAACTTTATTTAATCATAAAGTAAATGTGGACCTATACTATAATACAATATAAATGATTAATCAGGCTTACCTTAAATGAGCCCAAAACGAGTGGAGCCTTTTATTTCAAATTAATTGGAATTTGTTTTAGCTCATTTTCTATTTGTTGGGCCAAGGCATCTGGGCTACTATGTGGGTTGCAGTACTCATTTGATTATTTGAACTTGACCGGAATTATTCAGTGCACCCCATACACTTGCATTCACATAGCTTACCTGAAATCATGGAGGGCGGATTCCAAACAGCTGACCTTCAAATCCTTATCTGCTCTAGAAGTTAAATACTTTGATAGAGAAGGCAAAGATGAACCCAAACGGCACACAAATACCAACCAGAACAGTTGCTACAATTCCAAGAAAGTCATGTTCAAACCCAAAATAACTCCTTAGAAAATCTTCCACCATTTCACCACTATCTAATGGTTCCTTTATGTCTGCATATTGGGAAGCAACCAGTCCATACAATGTCCAAGCAACAGGACAAGCCCAATGATACCATCTCCACCATATAGGAATCCTCTGTCATAAACAAGTTTTAGTTTTAGTTCTTTCTAGTTATGGCTTCTTTTTGATAATTTACTTCAAAATAAAATAAAATAAAGGATGATTAATAAATTACCATTCGAGGAACAATGAATCCTGAGAAAAGGTTCCATATTGCATACAAGGCACCTGAAAATATAGCCGCAATGTTGTGGTTTGGTGTAATGGCCACAGTCATCATCCCATAGAAAGTGAAATATAATAAGGTGAAGTACATAACGAATATATACCAAACGAACTTGCTGACTGACCATTCAAACCCAACCATAGCATACACTATAACCCCATATATTATAGTCTGAACTAAATTATATGGGAGTTCAATCATAACCTGCAAAGTAAATTGATTATTTGATATGAGAATTTCCAAAATCTCCTCATTTTAACTATTATGGATACTGAATTAGTGAAGTGATAAGCATCCTGTGGAACATTTTAGAGGTGATAATTTACCTGTCCAAAAGCATATGGCAATGCAGAATACATTCCAGCTGCTCTTTCTCTATAAAATACTGTTCTTTCAATAGCCACAACTGGCTGCACAGATGAAGCACTCTGAAATCCTAAGAAGATAACAGCAGTATACATGGAACCCGTTGCATTTAAAATGTCTTGTCGCCTGCCTCTGCAATTCGTAGACATTTCCTTTCAGTTAGAGAGAAAGAAGGGAAGGAATTAACATTTATTAGACAGTATTTCGCATCTATCTTTACCTTTTAGGGCCTAGATTCCAGAATATTGTCCCAAACATCAATGCTATAAAGATTGTGAATAAGAGTCTCACTGCAGAGTATGGTGGGTTTCGCCAGTATGACCAATGCTGCTTCCACAGGCAAGCCATACATTGGGTTAAGAAGGACTGTGAGTATTGAGTTGGGTAGTACAGATCCTCTGAACCTGGTGAAGGTTTGCTTAGTTCCTTGATCAAGGCTTTATTTTTCCTGAATTTTACACCATATATAATATTAACTGCTGTATAACAACACAGTAATACATTCTTAGGATTCCCATCATAATCCCCCCCAAATATGAAGCTATTCAGAAATAATCTATTGATTCTAATACAATTCATATAAAAGTGACAAAATCTAACCCCAATAGTCCACAAGGCCCTTTTTTTGCTTCCTATTTTCTTTTTACATGTTGTGGTGATCTGACCTGTATAGTTCCGAATTCTTGTATATATCAGAGAAGTTAACCCCAAGGGCTGCTTCTTGTGCTGCTGTAGTAACTTCCAACATCCAAGTTGCAGGATTATAACCATCCTTAATCTTTGGAGTTCCCTCAATGTCCTTCAAATTTTAAGTCATCATTGTCAGCAATTTAGCAGCAAATATTGTAAGATTGGATTATCTTTAGTACCATGCATTTACTAGTCTAACCTCAAAATATTTGATCAGGTGGCAAGCATGTCGACCAACTGGACCCACATAAATTTCTTCCCCTCCCCTCTTCAGCAAAAATAACTGTAGTGTGGCACTCAAGTAATTAGAACTTCAACTTTGTCAGGAATCCTGAAGGAAGCTGTGACAGAATTGCTGTCACTTTAGCTAAGCAAATGTTTTGTTTACTACTGATAGTTTGTAGTGATAGCTGGAAAACTCTTGAGCTGAGTTGGGAAGTAGTTGAAATTAATTCAAGCTGAAATTTAATAGTTAGAAGTAAATGTTGTTGGAGTAGTTAAGATTGTAATTTAAAACTCTCTATTGTAGTCCTATAAATAGCTAATGAATGAAGCAGTATGCGTGCTGTTCTTTCAGACCTCTAAAACCTTTATTTCTCTCTAAAATACTCTACAAATCCGAACAATTCATTAGTTTTTTTACAATGAGAAAGTCTCACCTCATCAAAAGCATCAAATATGTCAATGCTTGGCTGGTGTATTGTGCAAACCACAGTTCGCCCAGTGTCTACTGTGTTCCTCACTGTTCTCATAACTATTGCTGCTGCCCTGGCATCAAGGCCAGAGGTAGGCTCATCCATAAAGATTATAGAAGGGTTAGCAACAAGTTCAACTGCAATTGTCAGCCTTTTGCGCTGCTCGATTGATAGACCATTCAAACCAGGCAAACCAACAAGTGCTTCTCTTATAGTGTTCAGCTCCACAAGCTCCATGACTTCCTCAATAAACATCTGCAATCCATCAATTAAATTTTACTATAAATAATCTGACACTAACACAGAATGGAATCCAGTCTTATATTGTGATTTCTATCAGTTAGTTGTTCTTCCCCGTCTTCAGTAAGAAAGAAGAAAAACAATGACTGAAACCTACATTTCTTGTTGATGAATCAACCTCAGGAGGTAGTCGAAGCCATGCAGAATAGAGCAATGACTCATAGACTGTCACATGTGGAGAGTGGATATCAGTTTGCTCACAGTATCCTGATATGCGAGCAAAAGTTTCTTGCTTCTTTGGGTATCCAGTTATTGAGATGCTTCCCTCAATGTAACCACCAGTTTTTCTTCCGGCCAAGACATCCATTAGAGTAGTCTTGCCAGCACCACTAACATCCATTAGAGCTGTTAGCACTCCTGGCCTAAATGCACCACTAACACCCTTTAAAAGTTCGAGACGATCTTCAATAATACCTTGAGCTTTCATTTCCTGCAAGTATGATATGAAATTCAGGATGCAAGAACATCTGGTAATTGACACAGTAATGAAATGCTTATTAAACTTAATAATGAATGTTAAGACCATTTCAAATGAAAAACTTTCCAAACAGATTCTTTGTGCAATAACATTGAGTTACAAAAAGAGAAAATGTCGGTTCATTTTTCCACAAACGCCCTTCAATTTTAGCATTCTAGTTGTTCTTTCTAGTCATAGTACATTGTTGCTTATTAAGAAAGCCTTAAAGTACCTGTGGCATGTCTACAGCATATCTGATTTCATCAAAAGTGATGGAAAGGGGTTGAAATGGGAGAACCATTCCCCGCTTCCTTTTTTTATTGACTTCGCTTAATGTTCTGGATGAGTCATTTCTTTGGCTCAAACTCCCTCTTTCTGCATTGTGTTTATAATGATTAACATTGTAACTTGAATCAGAAAGGGAAGAAAAGCAACAAAATAGGACTGTCTTGTGACCCACCTTGAGAGAACTTTCCTTTCGACGATAGTTCAATAAACTGTCCTGTTCCGGTAGCACTTTTCTGAGCATACACCTCTTCTGATAGCATTTCCTGAGGCCTCCCAAAAGCTGCAATCAGTTCAATAATCAGACTATAGGCCACATGTTTGAAAACTGAAAATGTTAATGGGGACACTAACGATTGAGATATTTTAGGGCCAAAGTGAAAAGGAAATTGAATAGGAAGATGTATCCCATCAAAGCTCCAACTGCAATCCAATACCAATATGCTTCAGGGAAAAGTCCACGAGACTTCAAGAGAGTAACTCCTAATTGCTCTGTTGAATTAGGAGGAAACTGAAACAAAAGAATTCCACATAACTGTTAATATATTTATCAAGTAATTTCTGCAAATATCCAACTTCAGTTTTTCTTTTCTTTTCTTTTTTGTGTGTTTCAAATGCAAGAAAATGAAGCGTACATGTCTCCAACTCCTTCCAAGAAATTCATTCACAGCAATTCCATTCTGCGCATACATCATTGGTGAGAACCAGTAACCCCACATTTCTTCACATTATCTGATGCAAAGAAATGTATTCATCTCCATCTGAATTTAAATTGCAACAAAATGTAGAAATGAAAAATATGTTAATACATAAATCTAATTCACCTCTTGATATGACAAATCCACCAAGAACTAGTACAGCAAGTAATGCAAATGTCCCAACTGTGTTAGCAACAATTATATTCCTGCCTAATGCTGCTGTCAGTCGAAACAGTGCGGATGACATCTGGTGAGTAATTAGGAGTATCAGGTACTGCTTGAAAAACCTGCCATCAATAAATTTAAGCAAATTGTGGAATCTCAAGTGCAGAGATGAAAAAATTAAAAATAGGTTCTGGTTTCTCACCTTCCAATGTTTGGATCAAAGCCTATAACATAATATGTCATGATCACCCATACAGCAACTTCTATAAAGGTGACTGGGATCTTGAGAATCCATGTAGGTAGAGCATATGCCCATGAAGGATAGAAAAGAAGGTCTCTTTGCTTGTAGAACAGAGGAAGTTTCATATTGCAAGCTCTGAGAATCCGTTGAACATAATTGTGAGGACTGTGTAGTAAAGGGCACCTAAATATATCCCACCATCCGTTTCTGTGTTTCGATGCATCTCCGTTCTTAGAAATATTGTCATTGTTATGAAAGCCAGTAAAATAAGCTGAAAATAAAAGAAGATAATTAAGCAAATGATGTCACATAAATGAACTTACTGTTTTAGTTCTAGTTGCCAACCATTTGCCAATCCTTGGCAACCCAAAATTTAGCCTTTTATAGGATGGGATCTCTATTAGTCCACAAATTTGAAAAAGTATATAATTAAAAAGAAAATGACAAGCCCCTTCTTATGTGATCAAAACTAGCAGTTTTGATCTTGAATACTACTTATTCAAATCTTTCCATTAAAAAGAAAGGATGAAAGATTACTACTCACTTGGGTCATCTTGAAAATGTATACAAAAGAGTTCCTCTTCATGAGCAAATATTCTCTTGAAATGCAAGCTTTCAAGAGTTCCTTCTTGCTGACACCATATTTCTTAGTTGTTAGAGAATCAGGGTGAGCTTTGGCCTTGTCAAATGGTGTGGCAAGTTCATCACCT
Source organism: Vernicia montana (assembly GCA_949750685.1). Classification (NCBI taxonomy): domain Eukaryota; kingdom Viridiplantae; phylum Streptophyta; class Magnoliopsida; order Malpighiales; family Euphorbiaceae; genus Vernicia; species Vernicia montana. The sequence goes on from CATKHJ010889264.1 coordinate 6,985, forward strand.
AACTTTCGACCAATGTGAAATGATTGAAATGCTTCAGCAAATTCCTTCACAGAAACAAAGTTATAAGGAGCATCTTTATGTGCCCAGTACTGCTCTTGATCTTTCTTTGATGTTACCTATCAAATCCCAACAGAAGAGGCTTGTTAATAAGTTCAACATGTTTTAAAGATTGATAAAGGCATATACAGCATATAGTGATTGTAATCAGAATTACTTCTTGCAAGAATTCGGCAACTCCTTTCCTCTCAGGACATCTGAAGCCCATGTATTCAAAGAATTCGAGCACATTTTCACGTGGACCTTGATATACAATTTGTCCATCTGATAGAAGAATTATGTCATCAAAAAGATCATAAGTTTCTGGTGCTGGTTGGAGAAGAGAGATAAGGGCAGTTCCATTGAGAATGTGGATTGATTGTCTGAGCGAGTTCACCATTTGGAAAGTTGTTGAACTGTCCAAACCAGTTGATATCTCATCCATGAAAAGCGCTTTTGCTGGACCAACCAGCATCTCCCCTGCATTGTATGACATATTGAAGAATTTGGGATCATCAAGCAAAAAGTAAAAGAAATTGCTTACATTTGTTTATTATACCATAACTAAATTGTCTTATGTTTTACCTGTTGTAACTCGCTTCTTTTGTCCACCAGAGATTCCTCTTATCATTTCATCACCCACCAAGATATCAGCACATACTTCAAGTCCTAAAATCTTCAAAGACTAATCATATAGATAATCTATCTAAAAGTACGTTTTTCATCTAACAATCCTGATTGGACTTTTCAGTATGTACCTTGAGAATATAATCTGTAACAACATTGGTCTCTTGCCCTTCTAGTGCAGCTGCCTATAATATTAAAGCATATATTTTAATAATTAAAAACACTTTCTTGATTCCTGTAGATATTACTATTTTCATAACAGCCCTTTATTACCTTCATGTAAATATCAATATCAGGGTCTGGTTTGATATTTGCTGCCTTTTCCCTTCTTGCTAATTCCATCAACATCTCTGCATAATTTCAGAATTTTTAGAATAATTAATTCAAACCCATTATAATTACTATTACAGTGTCACTAAACTAAGGGCAACATTTTAAGAATGATTTTGTTACTGACCATAACGAGTTCCAACTCCTTGACATCTTGCAGAGAAAGCCAATGTTTCTCTGACAGTCATTTCTCCTATATGAAGATCATATTGACTTATATAAGCTGATGTCCTCTGTGGTACAAACTCTTCCATTCCATGTCCATTGTATGTAACTCTCCCTGAAAACTGATAATTTCACAAAATAACCAATCATCAGATCTTAAGCTGATACAATTCTTCAAAAGAGATTACTTAATTATGCCCAAATAATTTGTTTTTAATATCTCTCTCCAGAGATATAAGCAAGCGATTAGAATGTGCTAATAACGTTTTATGAACGATTAAGGGGCAAAGTATCTTTTAAGTACGAACGACATGACAAACTGTGTTGCCGTTTATTAACGACATGTCGCCTAACTAATGATAGACTGAGAAGTGGGAATTCATAGAAAGACAACGAGCTGTCGTTTTAATGTATCATTTGACATCCGCTCACTTTTCTCTGTCTTTTGCTAAATTTACAGACGACGCATCATTTTCATAGATAGACTGAGAAGAGAGGTCGTTTGACTATTGATAGGTTACTGGTCAAAATATTAGAAACTGTTTTTTTTTTTTTTTTTTGGTCAGAAAAGCTGACTTTTAACTTTGCTCAATTCATTTTCAGACAGTGGATATGTATTGTACTATTGTCCGACATATAAACGACGTATAAAGGATGACGTGTCCTTTACATAGAGTGTCGTCTTGAATTAGTCATCCTAAAAAAAAAATAAAAACGTTCCTGGTCGTTCACAAACAAAATTGGTCGAGACGACACGTCGTTTGAAAAGAACAAATGTAGCTAAAAATTTCATTTACGGAACTTGAAAGCAACCAAACAATATTTACTGATTTTTCCAGATAAATATTCGCCTAATATTCACATATACTATATAACCAATGAAGGAAACCAAGAAAAGAATGGCTGCTTACTTTTAGTTCTTTACTGAGTTTTCCAGCTAGAGCCAAAAGCAAAGTGGTCTTGCCTGAGCTTGGGGGACCTAACAGCAATGTCATTCTGCAAAAGTTGAAACAATATAGTATATATTAATTTCAGAATTACTTACTCTATTAATTTCATAATAGAATAATATTTTCCACTCACCTTCTAGGCTTGATAATTCCACTAACATCATGGAGGATTGGTAATGGTTTCTTTCTACTTGGAAGAATGTGAAGATAATTCAATAACCCCTTTTGTAAAAGAATTAGATAGTAGACATTAGTTCATTACTTACCATTCAGAAAATTAAGAAATTATTATCAGAAAGTTGTTATTATACCTCCAACATATTAGCAGTGAAATTAAAGATTGTGGGAAATCCCCTACTTCCAACATATGCATCTGCTTCAACACTTAAATGCTCAAACCAGACTTCAATTGTAGGCATATCAAGTCCAAATATGTTTTTTTATAAATTTCACAAACATATTATCAAATAATAAAACTACATAAAAAGAAACACATAAATTTTAACCAAAAGATCCTAAATTTCCCTTTTTTATTTTTTTTTCATGAAATACATACTTGTCAATGCGTTCTTTGAGCTTCAACAAGAATTTCTCATTATCTTGCTCTGTAACTTTGACTAGCCTCTCAAGTAAATTCCTTTTCTCTATAAATCCAAGATTGTTTATATCAATTTCTCTAGATTGACCTTCTTCTTCAGTTAAAATACCCCTCCTTATACGTAAATAAGTAGGTAGTTTCTCTAAAGCAGCCCATTTGAGATCTTCTTCATCATCTTCATTCCTAGAAGACTTGGAGAAAATTTCCAAGGTTGTATTTCTCCATATATTAGAACTGCTTAAACGTGCACTACTTGCTCTATTTATATCAGCACTCTCCATTTTTCACCACCTTTCAATGCTATGTATAGTTCAACTTCAATATCAGTACTGAACAAGAACAACCATGTTCATGGATTTTGATTTTGAGTGTTTATGGATTGGAAAGGGAAGAATTTTATGAGAATTTGATTCTTTAAAGTGTTTTTTGCATTAAAAGGAGGAGTCTATATATAGCAACCCACAAAATAATTTTTTTTTATGAAAATGATTTTAATACTATTAAACCAGAAGTTAATTAACACCCTCAAACAATAACTTTAAAAAAAATAATAATTATTTGTTATAGTTTTTATACATGGATGACCTACCCTCAAAGTTAATCAAATTGACAAATAGATTTGTTGATTATAGGTTTAACCTTGAAAAGAGCTAGACTCCATATCAGAAATATTTTAGTTTTTCTTGTGTGAATTTTCTAGTTATCAAGTGAATATATAATATATCTTTTGAACACACCAGCAAAGTAAATAGTATGATTAAAAAAAAAAAAAATTGGCCCTTGTGGTATTAATGCTTGTAAATGATTATGGTTGAAATTAAGCTTTTTTAATATATATTTTTTTCCACAATGGGTTAGAACTTAGAAGCCTTGAACATTACTTTAACTTGAATATCACTTGTTTAGATAGTAAGTCTAATAAATATTATTCCCTCCGATTCTCAATAACTGTCGTTTTAGAGAAATGTACTTAGATTAAAAAAATAATAAATTAGAAATAATTTCAAATTAAATAGACTAATATACTCTTAATTTGTCTTTCACCAAAATTTTACTAATAACACTAAGTCAATTAATGTTAAGGGTAAATTTAGAAAAAAAATCAATTAATGTTACATTAGATTTGTAAAACGATAATTATATTAAAACAAAATCATTTTTTTACATTATTGTTTGAGTTAGTCACTATAGTGAAAATATTTAGAAATTACTAACATACTGTTTCACCAAAAAAATAAAAAAGTAAAATTCTTAACTACTTTTCTAATATTTATCTCCTTATACATTCACTCATATTTTTTTCTCACTTGATATGGTACTTTAGTTTAGTCAATGAGTAAATTGCCTCAATAATCAATATATATGGTCAATGAGTGTCCCCATAGAGAGACAAGAAAAGAGAATCTCCTTTAGAACTTGATTTATAGTAAATGGTAATTTAATTTATATATTTCCGATTGTAGTAAATATCCAGTTAAAGTAAATATATATATATATATTTTTTAATTTATTTTAGGACAAGAGATGCCAAAATTAGTTTATTTTATTTTATTTTATTTTACTTTGTCGACTCTGAATTCTGAAACCGACAATCGATAATTAGGTAGTTGACCTAATGCCAATACATAATCCTTTGGTTTTCCTTTAAAAAAAACATAACCTTGGTTTTATTTTAGATGAGTGCAAAAGTTAGGGGTTCTGATAATCCTATCTTTTTCTTTAATAAATTTTCAATGTAAAAAAAAAAAGAATATGTTGCTCATTTAATATAAAAAAAATTATGATAACAGTTATTTTAGACAAAATTAAATTAATTTAAAAATAAGTTGAATGAAAAAATAGATATTTTAATAAAGTTGTATTTGGATAAAATTATTACTCAAATTTTTACTTTTCATTCGTCTAATTTATTTTTAAATTTATTTATTTAATTTTATCTGAGTTATTATTTCTTAATTAGTGTTCTTAGGATAGTAGTTAGGACAAATAAGAATAATCCTTGAGGAATCTACCTAAATAATTTTAGAATATTTTAATAGCCTAAACTTCTTAATTTATATACTAGTCTATTGGTTGACTATTTGTCCAATTTTTTATATTAATTATTCAAGGTTATTTAGGCTAATTAATTACCATACATTAATTAATCCACAAAATTATTATTATTTTTAATTGAATAATTGCAAGTTAATAATAAGACAAGTTTGAAATGATAAGGCATAGTGCCAAATCTTGCAGAGTGGAATATTAGTTAAAGTCTGCTCTTTTGTTGTTTATTGATGTCTTATATGATTATAACAAATCAAATCACCAATGGCAGCAAAAATGAGAAAATTGGTCTATCAATGAAACTCCAATTCTCTAAACAAAGACAATTTTATTCCCAGTCATCATCTTCATCTAATATTTTTATATAATTAGACAAATTAATCAAGTGATGTTTCAACAGTATAGGGTTAACTACTTGATTAGAAAATTTTTAGTCATAGAATAAGCATATTCATAACAAATTTGATATTGATTCCTTATTGCTAACTGACAATTCTTGAACATTTCACTCAAGTTAGAGAGTAATAACTAGGCAAGGAAATTTTATCATTTTTGAATAGCATGTCTTTTCTTTACACCTTTTGGGGCCTAGATCCCAGAACACTGTCCCCAACATTAAAGCTGCAACTGTTGTGAATAATATTTTTACAGCAGTTTATGGTGGATTTCGCCAATATGACAAATGTTGCTTCCATAGGCAAGCCATACATTGGGTCAAGAGAGGCTGTGAGTATTGAGTTGAGAAGTGTAAATCTTTTGAACCAGGTTGGGGTGTGCTTAGTTCCCTTATCAAGACTTTGTTTTCTTTCTGGATTATCCACCAACATTGTTATTAACTTTATAACAAGATGTTCATAAAATTATGTAAGATGTATTTCACTGTGAGACAAATATCAATCAATGGGTCATTAGCCTAATAGCACATGGCAAGAAATCTTGCATTACTGATTTTGAACTTTCTCCTTCCAATAGCAAAGCAATTTGTAGTTTTAGACACGGGTTGGCAATGATATATATTATTAGGAAAATATTTGTAATTTCAGTGGACTTTTTTAAATAATAATATTAGATTGATTAAATGTTTACAAGAATGGCATACTCTAAGAGTAGCCAGGAATTTTCCTAGTCTTATACATCCACCATACTTCAACTTGAGCAAAATCAGAACCACATGTTGAGATGGTGGAGAATTACTTTCACATTTAATCTATACAAAAGTCTTCATCTTTTCTGGAAATTAAATGATTTGATAGAAAAGGCAAAAATGAATGTGAAGAGCACGGAAATTCCAAATACAACACTCGCAGCAATTCCAACAAAGTCATGTTTAAACCCAAAATAACGCCTTAGGAAATGCTCCACCGTCTCACCAGTGTCTAACATGTCGTTTATGTCTCCAAATTGTGAAGCAACCAATCCATACAAGGTCCAAGCCACTGGGCAACACCAATAGTACCATTTCCACCAGACAGGAATCCTCTGTTATAAACATGTCTAATGCTCTTTAGCAATTGCCAGTTTTTGATATAGATATAAGAAGAAATAAGACAAGAAGACATTACCGGTGGAGGAATAATAAATCCTGAGAAAATGTTCCATATTGCATAGAAGGCAGATGCAACTACAGCAGCAATATTGTGGTTGGGTGTAATAGCCGTAGTCATCATCCCATAGAAACTGAAGTATAAGAAGGTGAAGTACATGAAGAAGATATACCAAAAGAACTTTCTTGCTGTCCAATCAAACCCGATCATGGCATAAACGATGACTCCATATATAATAGTCTGGATAAAAACATATGGGAGTTCAATCATAACCTGAAAGGCAGAACAAATGATTAGGTAAGGAACCATTAGGATCCAATTCCCTGGACCTATTGGACACATGACAAAGGGAAATTCTTTATTTATTCCAATTCCAAGTAATTTTGCCAAACCAAAACTTTTATACATACGAATGGTTGACTTGTTGGCTATGTTCCAAATCCCACATCAAAAAGATGTGGGAAATGGGATGTTACTTTTGGCTATAAATAAGACTTTTGGTTCCCTTTGTAAATCATCCCAAAAAAATTACAAAAGAAACCAAAAGCCTTATTTATAACCAAAAGTAACATCCCTTTGTAAATCATCCCAAAAAACAACTAAACCCATTTGTATTCTAAGACTTTTATTGTTTTCTCACTCTTTCTTTTCTTTGTAATATTTCTTAATTATATTTTGAAATATTATTTTGGCAGTGTCTAAGGACGTAGGCATAATTGGCCGAATTTCGTTAAAATTTTAGTGTTCTTTTTATGTCTATTTAATAGTTATTGTCGGGTATAATTGTAGTGAATTATTATGCTATTAAATTACTTATCTTGGTAAAATTCGGGTTAAGGAAAAACTTGGTACTTAAGTGTGTCCTTTGTGACCCACCTCTATTTTCTAGGAATTTACTTTGTGGTGATTTATTAGTACAATTGTTCTCACTCTATTCACCTGTGCAATAGTTTCAAGGTGAATTTGTTATTATTGGTGGAAGTAATCCAAATTCTACAAGAATTGGTATCAGAGCTCTTGATTATTTTATTATGCTCTGTGGTTGCGGCCTATGTTGATTTTTTACATCAGAAAATTTTTTTTTGGGCTAATTGGCATTCCGCATCGACAACTATTAAATAGAATTTGTA
>CATKHJ010889355.1:0-10924 GCA_949750685.1 Vernicia montana
CTAGCAGAAAACCAAGTCGTTCGGCCTCTATGAGACCTATGGTCTCAACAGATCAAAGACAGAAGGGCAATTCATCAAGAAGGGAAGTGGAATCTAAAGTAGATTCTTGGGAAAAGGCTCAGCTTCGAAAGATTTATAAAAGGTAATATTGGTTATTTTATTTTAATAGTTCTAAATGAAATGAGAAAGTATTTCAAATCAAATACTATTCACAGTTTTGGAAGCTGGTTTTAGTATTTTTTGCATTTGGTTATAACAAGTTCAAATTTCAGGTATGAGACGATGAAATCAGAAGTTCTTGCTTGGGAGAATGCAGAGAAAATGGAGGCTAAACTCCATATGGAAAGGAAAAAGGTTTTTCTCTGAACTTATAAAAAGTAATGAACTTTGAGAAAGATGAATGATTATTAAGCAACTCTCCTGTTCGCTTGACCTGCAGAATGAACTGGAGTTGAGAAAGTCCAGAAACTTGCAGCATTACCAAATCAAGGTAGAGAGAATTTATGCAATTTCTGGAGGAGCAAGAGGACAATTAGAAGAGAAAAAGAGAAATGAAGAGTCTGAAGTGAAAGAGATAGCAAAGTACATGCGATCGAAAGGCAAGAATCCTGTCAAGTGTTTCTGCTGCTGAATTTTACAAAGAACCTAATTCCTACAATTGTATATAATGTTATTAATGTCTCTTAATAATTCAAATAGTTCATTGTGTGAAGAAGTAAATTAACTAATTGTTATAAAGATTAAGAAGTTGTAAACTGCCAATTGTTGTATAAGTATGACTGATTAACAATGTACAGAATAATCATCTGTGTGTACTTGACTCTTGATTTTTCAATATAATCTCTAGAATTAGTATATGCGAACCATCTTTTACATTTACTAGACACCTCATTTTGCTATGAGCATTGCAGTAGATCAAGACTAAAACTGTTTTTTAAGAGAAAGGGTTAAATTAATTTTCTGCTATAAACATTTATATAAAATGTACATCAATCAAAGAGTGTTGGAACATTATAAAATGAAGATGTTTTGATTAAATTTCATCAAAAAACACTATCACGCTTCAGTAGAGGAAAGCTATGAACATTGCTGCTATGTTCATTTGTGCCATTTTGGAAGAAAGAACAGCAACTTCAATTTTCACATAAATATACATATTATACCAAATTATATTAGTTAGTTAAGCAATATGAAGGTTTCAAATTCTGCCTCTATTATTTTGTTAGATAGGTTACCTTCTCAATGTTCTCAATAGATACCTAAACAAAAGTTGAGCCGGTTTATGAAATTCAAACTACAGCCAGCTTCGAACAGGAAACTACAGCAAGTCAAAAACATAAAGTAACCCGATCACCGCATATCGACAAGTTATATTCTTGGTTGAGAATTAGATTAGTAGAAAGGTAACCTATTTTGATTGCATATTCTCAATCAGGCGGTTCGGTTGATTTGATTCCTTTCATTTTCCAGCCTGTGTATGCAATGCATATATATACACTTTTGTTAAAAGAGGACTTTAGAACATGGAACAATTGCATAAGATTGAGAATAAGAATAAATACCTGGCTAATGCTATGTCTCATTCACATTTTTTAACTAAAAATGAAGGAATAAAATGTAGACTTTTTGTTAAAACATGTCTAATAAGAAGTAAAAAATGTGCACAAAAAGGTGGGTGTGTTGTGTATGAAAGAGAAAGCAAAGAATCTGCAGGTTGCAGAATAATTCTTCAATCTTGTGATATGATCACTATAATATCAGAAAACTTCCCATCTAGGCTTCTATCTACTTATAACAGCTTTTGATGCGCTTTGGTGTACAAAAAGTTTCTTATTGAGAGCAGGAAAATCAGGAAAGATTTGCATAGATATTGAAGGATTTGACAAGGTAAAGTAGTTATCTCTAATCATCTTTTTCCTCTTGTTATATTTTCTTGAAATTACAGCTTAATTTACATTAAAAATTGTTAGTACTTTATAGAGTTGAGACTTAATTAATTAGTTGAACATTACATCAGAACTTGTTTTTTATTCATTTGTCTTCCAATGTTTTGATTACAGGAACTTAATTTGTTGTTATGTCTTGATAAGTAATTTGGATTTGTAGATAACATGAATTGGTTGAAGAAACAGAATGCTAGTGAAATGAAGCAAGATCAAAATTCTATATACACTAGATTTACAACTGCAGTAGCAGCAGCTGCATTTGCCATTCATTCACTTGAAGAAGCTGAAACTCTCAAGAACAAGAATGGGAACAAAAAAGAAGATGAGACAAATAAATTACCTCATTCAAGACAATTTTCAATCAAGAAAACAAAAAATGGAGGTAATAATGCTCAATAATGTGACCTTCTTTAATAATAATCACTTCAAGAAATTAGTGTCTAAAAATGTGTAATATTATTAATTCATTTCCAAGCAATTAACCAGCCATAAGCAACAGGTGAAACCTTGACGAAACATTCAATTTCTAAGAATCATGAGGCATTGGAAAGGGCTTATTCAAGTAGAAAACCAAGTCGTTCCTCTTCCAATAAACTCGAAGATGCTCAAGGAAAAGCTGAAAGGTACGCATTATTTAGTTTTTTTTAGTTAATTCGGCTCCGACTAGGGTTCGAACCCACAATCTCATATCTTGGAGGCGACTCCAATATTCATTAGTTTTTTATTATCTTATAAAATGTCACACCCTATATGGTTTAGTAGCTAATTTTTATGTTTTTGCAAAATTTCAGGAATGAGAAGCTAAAATCAGTTATTGCTTGGGCAAATGCAAAGAAGATGAAAGTCAAACACAAGATGGAAATGAAAAAGGTTTCTAACTTTTACTTTATGTACTTCTTTTAATTAACTTTCTAATGCTAATTGTAAAAGATATATCTTAATTACACTAATTGTGAAACTGCAGGCCTAAATGCAGCAGAGGAATTACAAAAGATTTTGCAGTATTGACAAGACCAATACAGGAAGAAGTAGTTAAAAAGAAATGCTAGATTGGAATTAGCAAAAAAGAAGATTTGAAGAGTGAAAAAGATATTAAATGAAAGTAATAAAATTAAAATGTCTTTGTATAATTTATAGAGGTATAATATAATGATCTCTCTGTCGTTTGGAACCCCTGTTGTACATAAGCGTCAGGGAAACTTTTTTTCATTCCTTAAAAAACTATATATCGTTTGTGTTCTAGGAATAGCAATGGACGAGGCGGGGCGGAATCGGGGCGGGGATGAGAATCACATTTATTTTTTTATAATTTTATTAATGTTAAAACTTCATAATTTATATATTTTGATAAAAATATTATCCATATTTATGTTAAGTTTTATATATTATTAATTAATATTTAAATAATAATAATAAAATTAAATACTCAATAATATAATTTTAAAGAAAACTAATAACTTATATATATGTAATATGAAATTATAATAAAAAATACATATATATTAATTTTATGAAATCGAGTCGGAGATCGGAACGGGAAGACTCAATTCCATTCTCGCCTCATTACCATAGATAAGGCGGGGACGGATTCCCCGTCGAGGCAAATCGAGTTTTGCCATTTCTATTGTGTTCTACGGATTGCACAACACCTGTGCCCTCCACAACTTGTCGTTGAGACTCAGTCAGAGCCATACAAACTGATCAACCAGTAACAAAATCTCTGATAGCCAATTAAGGATTTTCCCCCTTCTCTAGCTGTTTTTTATAAATAAATAAAGCTTTAAAAAGTAAATTTTCTGGATTGGAATGTTCTGCAATCCTTGTAGAATGATATGTTCACATCCTCTGCTGCTAACACCAAATCTAACGGCCAATGCAATGAGACTTTGGTCTTAAACTGAGCCCTAGAATTTAGAGTTCTCATATTCGATTCTTCATACCATAGCTTATCTTTGATAGGTCCAAATAAAGGCTTATTGATCTTATTCTTTATTTTGATTCGTATCCGACAATAAATTTTTGGATTTGTACAAATTTTTGTGTGAAAATATTATTTTAATCAAGATGTTCACTAAGATCTCTTACAAGAGACATAATGCTATAGCTATTTCATTATTTAATTAGTTCATAGGAGAAGTCATCTCCTGGGCCATACCAATATTAATATTGCCTCTAAATTCAACTACAAGATAGCACCAACAAGGCCATTGTTGTAACCCTCATCTCAATTCTCATCCTTGGCTTCACTATCAAATTCCTAACACCACCAATCTCATTTGATAGGATTGCCATTGCTCTCCCTATCACCACTACCAATTTTTTACTCAAAAATATATTTAAAACACTATTTATTTATTACTATAATGTCCTAATTTGTAAATTAAATAAAATAGAGAAAAAAATAGCTTAACCAACATTTATAAAATCTATGATACAAATTATTTTTATATGAATTAATACATAATACACATTTCTGATTTCTCACATCATTATCGAAAAAATATTTAACACGATATATTATAAATATATATATCCAAAATTAAAGTATTGATAATCTCTAAGAAGATTTTGATTTCTAAAATCAAGATTTGATAATTGATATGAGTATATAACTTTCAATTGCTAATAAGAATGGTAAGAATGGTAAGGGTCTTGGTTTGCATTAAAACATGAAAATGAGACACAAATCTAAGTATTTAATGCAAAAGATAATCATAACCAGCAAAGAAGGCCCCCTCTTGACTTGTAAGGATTTGTGGTTGGGCCATTATTTTGGAGATTCACAGTGAAGTAAAATTATTATTAATTAGTCTTTTATTCAATTATAATGGTATTATAATATTTATATGGAAAATAAATAAAACAAGAAATTGGCAATGATTGAAAATTTTCATTTGAATCCAAATTATTTAAAAATTAATTAATGTTGTTAATTATTTCTTTAGAGTTTAGACAAACAAAAGATATGTCTAAATTCTAAAATTTGTTGGTCTAGTATAGGGAGAACATCAAAACATAAATCATGTGAAAAAATTAACATAGACTCCATCAGTCCATTTAATTATTGTACCTTAATTCTAATTATAACAAATAGTTCTTATTAGATTTTTTTTCTTTTTCTCTTTGGCGAGTTTTTTTTTTCTTTTTCTTTTTTCTTGTTTGATTTGTTTTTCACTACTTAAAAGTTTTTTTTATCCTTTTATATCTGAGTTTTTTTCTCTTGAAATGTCTTATTGCTTGAGAGATGAATAATTGTAAATTTCATTACTATTTTAATTTTTTATTATAACACTTATTGAGTTACAAAATGATTTTCGATATCGAATAAAAAAAGATACAATATATAAAAAAAATTATATACTAAAAATAATATTATTACTTTGATTCTAAATCAATTTATTGTTATTAATAATATTAAAAATAAACTTGATATTCATATTTTAAAATTTAGATATATATTTTATAGATATTAAGCATTGAAAAATTGATATTGATAATACAACAATAAAAAATTTTACATTTTTATTAAAACCTAAAATCAAAATACATATACTTATAAAATATAAAATTGAAAAATGAGATTTTATAGAAGTTTGGGGTTATATATGTCCTTGTCCTTCTCAATCAACATTTGGATCTCTTTATAATAAAAAAATAAAAAATTTCAACAATTAGATCTACCCTTAAAACATCAAACTAGAAATTCCCTTACAGCAACCATAATTAGTACAAATGTCCCATCATGGTTTTTTTTTTTTTTTCCCTTAAAAATCATCATGGTTTTTATTTACAAGTAAAATAATAAGTTTAGGGTTGATAATTTGGCTAGTCCATTTCATTGGAGAATAATTAACATAAATTAAACTTGCATTAGCACTTCAAAATTAAAGACCCACCTCCATATTTAGTTAAAAAAGCAAAGTTGTACACTTTAGGGCATTAAGCACAGGCAAGTGAAGCATTGCCATTCCAAGAAATACTTTAACGTGTATAGACAATATATTATTTAATGAGAGTTTTGTTTTGTCCCTCATGTAATAAAACTTATTAACACATGATGAGAATATAAATGAACTTAGACCAAATTGGGCTCAATTTAGGGTAAGACCCATCAAACAGACCACTTAATGCAAGCTTAAATTCATGTCGAGCTTGTCATCAACACCATCACTACTAAAAAATCAAGCTCGTTCTTGAGAAGCTTGCTCCATAATATTGAGAACTATAGCTCTTGTCACCCATCAAGAACGTGAGTGTGGGATTGTTAGAAGGAACATGCTGATAGGTGGCTCACTCCATCTCTGACACTCTCTCTCCACTCATGTCTTACCAATTACAAGTGATTAGGTACACGGTCTTTACTGCCTAAGTATCAAATAAAAGTCAGCAACTAATCACATCAATGGTAGAGAATACCACTTCGTTCTCGGGATCACTGTCGAACTCGGCAACCTCACCACACTCAGTCATAGATAAAGGAAATATGAGTTATTTTCACAAGTCAGCTTGAACTCTACATTCTCTTACCTCCATTCTTACTTTAAAAAGCTATTCAGGCCACAAAAAACGAAAATTTCTTCTCTTTGGCCACCTTAAACACAAGCTCACTAATGATTTGAACATCTAAAGATTTTTGCCAAGCATAAAGCCTAGCCCTCTTGATATTCTCTCTCTTTCTTGCAGGCCCAATAGAGCAATCCATACGAAGAAGATCCAATCCATTCACTATCTTTGATCAGAGACCAATTAAAATTTTGTTTTGTCTCTCAAGTAATAAAATATATTTACACACATCATAAATTTTAATTTTTAAACATAAGCCATTACATATTATATATTAACTCAATTATAATAATATGTTAAGATAATTGATACAATTATTTTTTTTTTCAATAAAGTCATCATAGAAATTGTGATTGTTATATTTTGATTGTGATATACTGATACAATCATATCATATCATAATTATAATTATTACTGTCATCACAATAATTATTACTATATATATATATATATGACTATTCAAGGGTTTTTGGAGATTATTATATATCAGTAAATATTGAAAGAAAATGATTGATAGTAGACTAGTGGTGGTGGTGGTGGTGGTGGTGGTGGACATGGGAGGGCCATATATATGGATAGGTATGTCCATTTGACTGTCTATTGATACAGTATGTGAAAAATCCAGAGTTTAGTTCTCTGGTTTAGATAGCAGAGGAATAGAAGGGTTGTGTTGGATTTGGATTTGGCTCATTTTGTCTTGGAGAAGGTTAGACTTTTAGATGTGACATATAAATGATTGGAACTTTCTATATCTCATCTGCCTAGGGCATTTTAGTCATTTTAATTATTAGTATTTTATTTTATTTTACTCTATATTATTGTTTAGATAAATATACCATTAATGATCACTTGTTTCCTAAATGATAACTCTTATATAACGAGTTAGATATTCAATCATTATATTGTTAGCTGCTTAATAGTATTGATGGGCAAAAATTACCTTTTTCACTTTTAGATAACTTATGGTATAAAGTGATGAAATAAGGCACGTAGACAAATAAATAATGGATTAGGAGTTCATCAGGCGGGATTTGGTAAGAAATTTTCGATGCCTAAACCAGTAAGCTAAAAAAAAAAAATAAAGAAAATATAAAGAGAATGAGAATTAAGAATGAAATCTGAAATCTCTTTCTTTACATTATTCTTACTTTAATATAGAAGAAATGTAGGGTCTTAAAAACATATGTCTCTATGCAATTGGAGGTCACTTTTTATCCTTATAAAATATTATTTTGTATTATTGACGGTATTTCTGAGTCAAATTTCTTAATAATAGTTAATTTATCTAATTGGTTAGATAAAACAAAGATTATTCATTAATTACAAGAATATTAAAAGTAGTTTAATGGTTTAAATTTGAATTTGTAATTTAAAAGTTCCCCAATTTGAAATTATTGAAATGCTTGTTGATTACTGAAATGTAAATGGTTGTTTGCAAGTATATATGCAACTCAAAATTCAATGAAGATTTTAATGGTCAAAACTCAAAACTAAATGAAGAATAATGAGAAATATAAATAATCTTAAACAATATCTTATAAAATAGGAAAAGAAAGATTGATTATTAGTGAAATTTAAATTTTGAGTACACAATTCACATTCTAAAATTAAATATCACTTCTATAATTAACGAGTTGTTATACGGTAGATCTGGATCCACCATGCATGGTGGAATCAGGTCCACGCGCACACACTTTTTAGCTTTTTTTTTTTTTTATTAAATTTTTTTTTCTCCTCACACTCACCACTGATCTCAACCTTTTTTGTTGACAGTTATATTTTGCAAATCTATAATTTTATTTTTTTATTTTATATTTTATTTATATTCTTTTATTTTATTTTATTCTTTTAAAAAATATATTTATATTTAGTGTTAACCATTTATATTTTTATTAATTGGTTTATTAATTTATCATAATTTTGTTTGATATAATAATTCGTTTAATTTTTCAATTTTATTATTTTTCAATTTTATTATGTGAAAAAAGTAATGAACCTAAATTTTATATTTAATCAACTTGACGCTAATAACAGTGTAATTGTCACCATTTACAAGATACTAGTTTTTACATCACATTTGTATGTGGAGCAACATTTTCAATAACTCAATATTTTCTTTATATATATATATATTATATTTTTAATATAAATTATAATAGATTTTATCATTATATGATGTTTAAATACTATTAACCTATTTTAATTTGAATAATCATAAATTAAAATTAAAAACTTAGTGACTATATATTTGACACAATTATACGCATGATAAATTATTTATATTATTCATATTTGTAACTATTAGATTCATTGTGATAGTTTCATTAAACAAAAACTGTAGATTCATCATTTATAAGTAATATGATCATTAAGTATTGCTTATAGACTCATTAAATATATAGTGTAAGTTTATCATTTGTGAACTGTAGGAATTGTTCTTCAATAGACCTGTTACCATTGCTAAATGAAGTTGTAACTTTTCAGAAATGAACTTGCACATTATGCAAAAAAATAAATATGTCATTGTATTCCAATAAACTTTTAACTATTCTCAAATGAACCTACATGTTATATATAATGAACCTGCAGGTTATATATAATGAACTTGTAACAGTTTTTTGCTCAACAAAAAATATCACATTTAATTTGAAAATTAATAGATTATTAATATCACATATAGTGCTTTAAATATATTTTTTTTGAAATAAGTGCTTTAAATATTTTTAAAAAATTAAATCATCAAATTAAATTAAATTAAAATTTTAAAAAATAATTTTAAATTTCAATTTATGTAATTTAAATTTTGAGGTTAAATTACTTTCAATTTTGTCATATAAATCCATATTTAATAGAAATTTGTTAATAATTACCAAAATTAGAAACTCATAAAAAAAAGAATCGTATTTAAAAAAAAAAAAAAAATAGTATTTATTTTTATTATTATCCATATAATTATTCTCCAGAAAAAAACAAAAAAAAAAAACGTAATTTTTATAATTGATAATGTAGTGGTCCCCTCTCATTTTGTCTCTTTAAATATAGTTCGTTCCCTATTTTTTTTTCTCTTTAATTATAGTTGGTCTCCCTTGATCCACAATGCTACATGGACCTGGGTCCATAATACTCCATCCGTTTCACAATAACTGTCTTTTTAGAAAAGTGATTTTGTTTCATATAATTGTCATTTTACAAACCCAATGTAATATTAATTGATTTTTTTCTAAATTTATCCTTAACATTAATTGACTTAGTGTTATTGTTAGAGTTTTATGGAAAGACAAATTAAGGGTATATTAGTCTATTTGATTTGAAATTATTTATAATTTATTATTTTATTAATTTAAGTGCATTTCTCTAAAATGATAATTATTGTAAAACGGAGGGAACATAAATTACCTAATAGTGAAGTCATATGGGTATGTATTCATTTCAATTATACATGAATATACTTTTATATGAGTATGAGTTGTATATTCCTATCGTAGCTAATAATTTCTCCAATTAAAATATATAGTTGTAAACAATTATTATAAGTTTAAAAAGTAAAATAATCAATTGAACAATGCTTCAACTCATTAATTACGTTTGCCACTGATTATAATAATAATAATAATGTGAAATTAAATAAATGTAGCGCTGCAAGTTGGATCTAGACGACTTTTTTTTTTTTATTTATTTATTTTTATAACTTTTTCTCTTTCAAGATCTGACAATTTTTTTTTTTATCTTTGAATCTCAATCCTTTTGGGGTAAAACAGGGAGACTCAGTCCAGTCCAACACCCTCTTTCTCTATATAAATCTCCACTCCTTCAACCCAATAAGCAAATCATCTCATTATCACAGTAATTAACAAAATCTCTTAAGTCATCCAAGAAAATGGAGAAGATAGAGCATATTAGAGTCGCCACAAATGGCATAAACATGCACGTTGCATCAATTGGGACAGGCCCAGCAATATTGTTCTTGCACGGTTTCCCTGAATTATGGTATTCATGGCGACACCAACTCCTCCATCTTTCAGCTCTTGGCTATCGTTGCATAGCCCCTGACCTTCGCGGCTTTGGCGATACTGACGTTCCTGCATCGGTCAATGACTACACTGGGCTCCACATAGTCGGCGATCTTGTGGGCATCCTGGATGCGTTGGGGATAGATCAGGTGTTTTTAGTGGGCCATGACTGGGGTTCAATTATCGCTTGGTACTTTTGCTTGTTTAGACCTGATAGAATCAAGGCCTTAGTCAATACAAGCGTTGCCTTCTCACCCAGATTTCCACAACTGCTTAATCCGGTGGAAAATCTGAGGGCTATCATCGGTGACGATTATTATGTGTGCAGGTTTCAAGAACCTATAGAGCATGAGAAACAGTTTGCTCAAGTTGATACTGCAACCCTGCTCAGAAGTATTTATACTG
>CATKHJ010889516.1:0-10883 GCA_949750685.1 Vernicia montana
GGGGATGGCTCGCTTGATGCAAAGGCTAATCAAGCAAGCCAAGGGATGTGTGAGCAAGCTCTGAGAGTGAAAATGAGCTGGGGGGGGGGGGGGGGGGGGTTCATTTATATAGGGAGAAGGTTGGAGGTTGAAAACACAAAGTTTCGATGTGGGATTTGGTGTTCTGACGCTTAAAACCGCACAAGAGGTTCTAGGACCGCACACGGAGCTTCTGGGACCACACAGGAGCTATTGTGACCGAAAAGATTTCCCCATGACCGCATAGAGGCACTTTTAAATAGCACAGTTCCGTACAGGCCTTTTGCGGTCACCAAAGTGGCCTATGTGGTCACTGGTTGCCCGGTTTCGCCGATTTTTACCGTTTTGACCCATTTCAACTCCGTTTTTGGCGATTCCAGTTGCTTTGTGCTCGTTATTCAATCCCGGATGATCTAAGAATGATTTAGAGGCTTGAGGGATGGGTCCTAGGTCCCGAGACTTAGATTCTCAATTTTTGGGATTTTGGTGATTTTTAGCAATTTCAATTTTCAGAGGTTTGTTTACCAAGCCTAGGTGCCTTTAAAGTTCAAATGCATACTAGAGGGTGCAAAATTAAGGGTTCACACCTTTGAATCAAGTTGAGCTCGTGGACTAGGTTTTTGATTTTAAAATAATATCAATTTGGCTCTTAAGTTTGATTTGACTTGAAAATTGATTTAATGGATGACGAGTATTAATGAAGATTATAATGTATGAACATGGCATAATTATGAGTGCATAGAGAATTGAAAGCGAGTAATTTAAACATCCATAAGTAAAAGAGAGTATTTCTTCTAGCTCTTGTGGGTACTAGGAAAATCATTGGGTCACTCCTTTACTCCAAAATAATTAAATAACTAATTACATTAATTAACTACAAATATTTACAAAAAAATAGAGGGGAAAAGGATTGATTGGGGATTTGGATTTGAGGCGTGGATTCATATTCCAAGTATGCCTACATACCTCATTGAATAAGGATCAAAATTCATGTAGTTCATTCTACAGTGAGGTGGAGGGATTTAGTGATTGGTCAGATTGATTTGATTTGATTTGGTGGAATTTTTGAGTTGATGAGAGAAGATATTGTACATTCTCTTTGGGAGATTTTGAGTGGGCGGAGTTTTCCGGACCAAAATTCTATTTTATCGGAGTCAGAATGTGGGAATGTAATACCCAAGGTTTCCATAGCTCATTAGAGTTATGATAATGCCATAGAATATAAATTTTATGGATATTATGACAAAGAAATGGTAATGGGAATAAAACGGGATCTTTTTATATTAAGTACATTGTTTGTTTATTTTGCAATGTGTATATGTTTATATGTATTTTATTGAATTAATTAAGGTAATGTAACTATGTTTTGAGGTTTTAATGATATGGGAAGGTAAGAATTAAAATGCCAAGTGAAAGGAAAGAAAGAAAATTTATGGAAAAATTTTAAATTCGGAAAATGCACTGGGGTGGGCTTGTTAATGGGCTTTTGGACTCAAGGCCCAAGCTCATGGTATGGCCCGCCCATTAGAGCTCACAAGTTGGTGGAGTTTAACTACACTAAGGTTACAATAAGTTAACTAAGGGTTAGGATGGAGTTAGGTTTAGTTAATCACAATTTGGGGTGGTAGCCATTTTTGTTGACTTTGTCAAACTCCTAATACTTTGGTTAATTCATCTTCCCATCACCAAGACCAAGTTCATTTTTCCTCATTATTTTTATGCTAAGTCACCATCCACCTAAGGGTAATTCTAACCATCCATCTTGATTAATCATATCCATTCATCTTGATTGAGTCATAGCCATTGAGATTGAGAGATTAAATCACAACCATCCATTCCATCCATATATAAGTAAAAATATGTTAATTTCTCACCATTTACAACTCTCCACCAAAAAATACAACTTCCACCAAAAAGAAAACCTCTCAACTTGTTCATCACCATAGGAGACAAAATTAAAGCTTTGAAAGGTGAGAATTGATACAAAGTGATTTCTTTCTTTGTTTCTAGCTTAAGCTTGTTGAGTTAGTTACAAATATATGCTTTTCTTTTGATTTCTATGGTTCAATTTTGTTAAGGGAATTCATGGAAAAGTTAATTTGAATATGTTATGTGATGGAATATGGGAATTGGAGTTAAGTATTTGAAGTTGAGCATGTGAAATTTAGCAAAGGAAGCATAAAACCCAAGTTGGGAATTTTCCAACTTAGGTTTGGCCAAAACAATTAATTTTGGGGGAATTATTCTAAAATTATTTTCATGATATCTAAGGCCACTTGGGGTGTAGAAAAGTGGTTTAAAAGTGTCACATTGAATTATGGGGATTTTATACAAAACTTGAAAATATTGGAGGCATAATCCATGTTATAAGGGAAGTATGTGATTTGATGAATATTTTTGATGTTTGATTGATGCTATAGGTTTTATATCATGATAATTTCATTATTCAAAGATCAATTTAAGATTTGGTTACGAAATTTTAGATTTTCCCCAAATCACCCCATTATGGCAAAATTTAGGGTTTATGAGAATTGAAGCAATTTAATTTCAATTGATTGATGAATATTGATTGTTTGGATGTTAATTTGATAAATCCATGTTCAATTTGAAGTTTGGATATGAAATTGATAGTTTTTTTTTTTTTTTTCCAAATTCTAGGGTTTTTAAGTCAAATTGAAAATTTTGAGAATTAAGCATGAACTATAGAAATTGATTGGTCAATTGAGTTTAGATACGATACAATTTAATATTTATAAGATCAATTTAAAATTTTGTTAATAGGAATAAGTTTTCGCAAATTTAATGGATTAGGCCCATTTAGGGATTTTGAATTTAAAGATAGAATTAATTCCATTAAATATTGAAAAATTATTTGAGATGATTCCAACTAAGGAATATAAAATTAGATTGTGAAATGTGAAAGGTAAAGGAATTAAATCCCTTGACAGGAGTATTCGGCCAACATAGAGAATATTTGATAAAAATGTTAATTTTGGCAATGTGAATATGTATGATATTGTTTGATGTGTCTTAACCATGATTTGATTAGATAATGCAAATATGGTTAAGAATGGAAAAGGTGACGTGAACCCTCAATTTTGCACTCTCATGATGCTGCCGCAGTTTGATACATGCTGAATTTCATACGCTACGCAGAACCGATACGGCAGTCCCGCTAGCCAGTTAGCGGGCAGGGGTCAAGGGGGTAGCACCCCCGAAAGGTAAACGATTTATTTTCTTCCAACATAGATTGATATCACTTTTCCGACCTTGATCGGACTATCTGTACCAGACAGCACTTTCTCAAAATTGATCGAATTTTTCTCACAACTGATTGCTAAACTGTCCGATAATTAATTTCGAGTCCATCGATATTGACCTGTAATTTTTCAAACTTCATAATACCTCAGAAACTGATCCGGAAGGCCAGAAAAATAGCACTTAAACAAAAAGCCAGCGGAGCCACCATAAGCTCCTGCGGCGCCCCCAGACTACCCGACGATGCCGCCAGAACGCCAACGACAGCCGCCAGAACGCTCAGCGGTGCCGCCACCATTACGCTTGTATCGTCAACTACAAGTCACGTTAGCAGCCGCCAAGCCTCCCAACGGCACCACCACCGCCTCGATTACTGCTCCGTACCTGTACTTTAAAATTACCATTTTACCCTCCCAGCCTGATTTTTTCAACTCAAAGGCCCTACCCTTTTGGTCTTTTCACTCTTTCACTTTCTAAACTACCCCACCTCACTTTTTCTATAAATACCCCTCCATTTTCCCTTTCAACACACATCTTTGGCATTTGTGAATGCTATCCCCTTGCTCCATTCTCTCTTTCTTTCTCTAATTAATTTCTCACTCATTTTGAGTAATCTCAATTAGTTAATTAATTAAAAATTAATTTTAATTAATTAATTAATTAATTTTTCAATTAGTTTTCACTCATTTTGAGTAATCTCAATTAGTTAATTAATTAAAAATCAATTTTAATAAATAAATAAATAAATTTTTTCAATTAGTCTTTACTTAATTTGATTAATTAATCCTTTTAGTTAATCATTTTAATTAATTAATCCTTTTAATTAATTAAAAATTGGGTAATTAAGCAATTTAATCTCTTTTTTTTAACCAACCTCGTTTTTTGAAATGAAACTCTGATCCGGAAAAACCACTCTCCCACCACACAAACCCACTAAGAAAGTATAATCTCTTACCCTCACTCAAACCCTAAACCAAACCAAACTGATCAAATCTGACTGATCCTTAAACCCCCTCCATCTCACCGTGGAATGAACTACGTGGGTTTTGATCCCCATTCAATGGAGTACGTAGGCAAGCTTGGAATCTAAGTCCAAGTTTCAAATCTAAATTTCAATCAATCTCCTTCCCCTTTTATTTTCCATGTAAATGTTAATTTATACTTTTCTTATAAATTTTAATTAGTGCAATTAGTTAATTATTTTTGGAGTTAAGGAGCGATTTGTGGTTCTCCTAGAATCCACAAGGACTAAAGAGAACACTCTCCTTGACTTGTGGATGCTTTTAAATACTTGCCCTCTTTATTTTCTCACGCACTCATAATTATGCCATGCTCATGCATTAAATCATCATTATTGCTCTTCATCCATGAAATTAATTTTCAAAAGTCAAATTAAACTAAAGTGCCAAATCGAGATTATTTTAAAACCAAAAACCTAGTCCCTGAGCTCAACCTGGTTCGAGGGCTAGTGACTTTATCCTTGGGTAAATTAATCAAAGATTAATAAATTGGAGTCAAAATTGGATTTTTTCCTTAATTTTCCCATTTAAATAAATTAGGGTGGCGACTTCCGAATCCTTTTCAAAAATCAAATGAATTTTCTGAGGCGATAGCCACTTCCAATCGTGAGCACCAAAACTTGTACCTAAACTCTCTTAAAAATCGCTTAACCTTTCCTTAAGGCATTTTTTTCCTGAGCGAGGGGAGGGGCGTTCGGGCAAGGCCTCACATGTGATAATAAAGTTAAATTAGAATATGGTTAGTGATGGTAAAGGAATAGTAATTAATATGTAACTTGTGTAATGTGATTGTAGAATCAAAAGGCAACGGTATTGTTCGAGATTCCGAGGAATCTCACTTTATTTTGCATTGAGTGCTAATTAGGAGCTAAAGAGCACAAGGTGAGTACTTAATAATATAATACTACTTGTGCCTTAAATATGAGCATTAATGTTCAATCATTTTCTATTTTAATTGCATTGCAATTTTTTGGCAAGCATTATTTGCCTTATTGATTATTGAGCCAAATTGAGAAAAATATTTCTTTATGACATTTGGCCAAATGAGCCTATATGGCTTTGATCTTATAATGTAATCAATGATGGAAACCTAATTATTTATTGATATATTATCCATTGAATCATTTCATGGATAGAAAAGGTAAAATGTTATAATGATACCATGATAAGCAGAATACCCCTATGATGTGGGGCAATACATCGGACCTTGTGCACAATGGTAATGGGATCCACGGATAGGGTGAGATTATCCGAACCTTAGCTGGGAAGGGTTTAAGGTCCCTAGTACGTATGACCTGATCAATTATGCGTGTGACTAGGTATGTGGGAGTGAGCAAGGCGTATGCCGCAACTAGATTGATTATGGGGGAAACAGATTGTTTTCGAGAAATGAATTGTTTCTGCTAAAGATATAATATCTATTGTAAATGTGAAAATTGTTTCATAAGGAAAATTTTGATTAACATCGCTTTATTGTTATAAGGAGCCACCATTGTTCATACATTATTTGTTTATCATGTATAATATTATTCTGTACTCATTGAGCTTTGTCTCATTCCATAATTGTTGTTTATTTTCAAGACCAGTTGCTAGGTCAACAAGGTAAATTCTAAGTTCTATATCTTCGCTTGGAAATTGCACTGCTATTTTGTCATTATGGTATATGATTATGCAATATTTTGAAAGTTTCACTCTAGAGCTCCATAGATTGTTAAAGTTTGTAATAATGGTATAATTTAGAATATTACTTACATGGTGTGTGGTTTGGTACAATATTATTATTACAGTCTAAGCACTTAAGTATTTTATGGGTGAGCTGCGATAAAAATGCTAGAAAACAGATTTCAAAAGTAATAAGCATGAAAATGATATTAAGCTGATAACTGTTCATTACATAGATGATTAATATGGTAATCGGTAATAAGGAATGGTAATTATGGTTTCGGTCTTGGGATAAGGGTAAAATGGAAATTGATGGAAATTAATGACTAATAAAGGGGTTCTGCAGGTTTATGTGACCTTATGTCTCCTTACGCCCTAGGACAATCATGGCTCAAAGATGGGTCGTGACAGAATCCTACTCAAGGAGAGTGGATTAAGTCGGAGTAACTCAAGGAGGATAGGATGGTGGATTGGATTAAATTAATCCTAAAGGGGATTAATTTATCAGATTGATTACTTAAAAAAAGATTAATTAATTAATTAACTAATTAATATGATTAATTAATCTACAATTAATTAAAATCAAAGAGAAATTAATTAATTTAAGGGCTACTACTAGAGAGTATAAGAGACTAATTAGAGAGAGAGAGAAGCAAGCGGATAGCCAATCTACACAAGCTTGAGGGGTGTCTTGAAATGGTGGATGGGAAGGCCTATTTATAGGCAAAGTGAGGTGGGGTGAAAAGACCAAAAAGGGTAAGGCTGATGGGGCTGAAAAAATTAGGCTGGAGGAGTAAAAATGCCATTTTGGAGGTGTAGGGGGGACCAGCCATCGGAGACCTTGGTGGCGCCACCGGGCATCTCGGCGGCATTGCCCGATGCCTAGCCAGCTCCGCCGCAACATCTGGCGATAGCTGACATGGCGGGAGAGGACAGTCAATACGGGTGTACGAAAATCGAGGCAACGGTGGCGACGCCGTTGGGGGGTTCTACGGTGATTTTGGTGAGTCCGACAGTGCTACCGGAGCTTTGGGCGGTGCCTCCTAAACCTCCGGTGGACATACCTACTTTCATTTTTTTCTCTTTTTTGGGGCCTTTTTTAGTGCTTCCGGGTCAGTTTTCGGGGTATTTTAAAGTCTGAAAAATTACCGGTCTGCGTTAGTAGACTAGAAATTAATTATCAAATAATTTGGCAATCAGCTTTGGAAAAAATTCGGTAAGTTTTGGGAAAGTGCTGTATAGTACAGAAAGTACAGTCAGGATTAAAAAAGTGATGTTGGTCTATGTTGGTAAATTTAAATCATTTGCCTTTCGGGGGCGCTGCCCCCGATCCCTTGCAAGGGGTGCTGCCTCCTTGACCCCTGTCCACTAACCGGCTAGCGGGACTACCGTACCGGCTCTGTGTAGCGCACTAAATTTAGCAGGTGTCAAGCTGCGGCCACATCATTAGGGTGTAAAATTAAGGGTTCACAGATTACAAATCTCACAAATTATTACAAATTGGAAAATAATACAAGTAAAGAAATTATTACAAATGAAAAAATAATTGTCACATCCCAACTTAGGAGCTGTGACGGTCATAGGGTATGGGTAAATATAAGGTTACCAAGTACTTGTAGAACCCATACATGCTAAACAATGCAACATGGTATCAATGCAACTAAACCATAACTGAACATAAGCCTAAGATCATAACATGAAAAACATGAACAACCTTGACTTCATATATAAGATCAATATTTCTTAAGATCGTTGTTCATATAAAATATACTTATAAAATAACATGAAACTTAATATCTTCACTATTGGCATCAATATTTATCATATACAATCTTGCTATATACATGCCATAATCATTAACACCATTAACACCCATGGAGCTTCCAGAGTGACTCAAATTATACATATTAAGCTTTGAGCTTTACATTGATAAAAAAGTTTGCATAAGAAGAAAGAAACTTGAAGAAATGATATAGCTACTGCTCTCTTAAGAAGACAATCACATAAACTAGTGAGAAAACTCAGTTAGTGGAAAATATACTACTATACTTGTAAAGGCTAGGTATTTCAAGGCTAGCTCACAAGAATGATTCTTGGTTACATATAACTTGGCATTTGTTTTCAATCATGTAACATGATATATAAGAAATCATGGTAACAATGGAACATGGAATACATGAATCTTGGTATCAAATCATGGGATTAACAGAAATCATAACTTGAACATGATATAAGAGCAGAGGCCTGTATTTCATCATGCTCGGAGTAGAGGATTTCTTATGAGCATTACTCCCTTGAATACATGAGGCTAATTAGGCCCCAAGTCTAGGACACATGAAACCCCTCTTAGCTGGGATTCAGATAAAATACCCTATCTGCGGGTACCCGTATATACACAGTCTAATATTTTACCCACATCAGTTGAGGATTTCTATTTTAAGGTTAGAAAACTTATATACAAGAAAATCATGGTTCTTGTTTCTCATGGTTGCATGAAAGGAACATCAATAATTTGATGAATAAATAATATGGTTCAGTATATTTCATGAATCAATCATGGCACTTGGTAGCATAGAAAAACATAAATAGGACAACTTGATATGAAAATGGGCTTTTTTAGCCTTATGGTTTTCAATCACAAATATAGTAGTATATTTTCTACTCACCTTGACAAAAGATCTATCTATTCCTTGAATTCTTTGTGCTCCTTCCTTACATCAATAAAAGTGTGGATCACAATCAACATCATCTTCTTCTTGTCCCCTCATAAGTGCTATATACACCATCATGCATAAAAATAAAGCACATTCAATACTCATGCTTAACTTAAATCAAATAAGAAATTCTAAATCTGAGCTTACCTTAATAACTGAACTTCTATGGAGAAGACAAAGAAAAACAAAGCTCTAAACATAAAGTTTAACATAAAACTTTTGGTGAGTTCTAGTGTGAAATGGCTATGGGGTTTGCTTTATAGTCTTAAAACTTTATAACTATTCCATGAACCACAAATGCATTGGCAACCTCTCAACCACTTAGGCCTATTCTAGATGTCTTGTCTAAGAAAAGTAAGATTATAATCTTATTTATGTTAACTTACTATTCATCGGTAACTTGTATTCTCAGCTATGCAATCTTATGCAATACGTAGGCTATAACATGTTACTTATAATTGTAAGCTTATAACATACTATTCGATACCGAGCCCCTCAGCTTGCTTCGTATAGCTATATAGGCATTAATAGCCTCGATGCCGAGCTTCTCGACTCACTTTACTTGTACATAGCTCTCCGCTTGTTTTGTCTGTGTCTAGCTCGCCTGTTTGCCTCACTTGTGTTGAGCTCGCTTCATCTACGGAGTTCTCTTGTTGCTTGCTTCGCTATGTCCTCGTCATTGAAGCTCTTCGCTTCTCTCATGACGAGCTCGTCCTCCTCCTTGACAACTTGTTTACCTCAACGACTTCACATATCTATTCTTTTGAGGCTTTGTCCTCATCAATGAAGTTCCTCTTTGCAACAGGGCCTCATCCTTATAAACAAAGTTTCTCCCTCACCTTGTAGCTTTGTAGCTTCTCGCCTTATCATCAAGACTTATCCTTACTATCGAGGTTCTGCTTTGTCACCGAAGATTCATCCTCATCAAATACATTCTCAGCCATGCCATAACTTAGAATATTTTATAGTATTTGTTACAAATGTGTAACGAACGTTCATTAAAGGTAACGAGCATTATTTTGCTCTTTATTTAAAATTCTAAAATTTGGTAACACTTGTTCCAGAATAGTAATGAGTGTGACTTAGATCTTTATATGAATTTCTAAAAATTATTCATAGTAACACTCGTTCAAATTTAGTAACGAACGTGATCTTATGACTGAGCCTAAATTCTTAACTCTACAAATTTACACATATGTAAGAAAGAACTTGACATACATAGCAATCACGAACTTGGGGTATTACATTCTCCCCTCTTTATTAAAAATTCATTCTCGAATTTTCAAGGTAGAGAATTTACATAACTTAGACTTGAAAAAGATGAGGATATCTAAGTTGCATGTCTTGTTCACTTTCCCATGTGCACTCTTCTACATTATGATTCTACCATGAGACTTTCACTATAGAAATTTCCTTATTTCTTAGATTTTTCACCTACCTATCCATAATGGCTACTCGAAACTCTTCATAGGACATGTCTTTATCTACCTCTACTGCCTGAAATTGAAGAACATGAGATGGATATGTGATAAGTGCTTAATTGACTACAGTTTACCCTTTGTTCTTAATGTATTTTATCCTCAAATTGAGTTTAATTTATTTGTTTAGTATTTTTCTAGAATTCTTTTATGTTTTATAAGCCATGGTTCAATTTATCAAGAAACTACGAAGCCAAGAAGTGAAAATGAAAGAAATCGGGTCTATAAGGGTGAAAAATTAGCTAAGTGTGGAAATTTGGAAGCCACGGGGTGAGCCACGGAGGTGACTCAGGCTATGGTGTAAGGACCACTTTTTAATCTAGTCCAGTAGTGAGTCACAGGCTGACTCACGGCAGTGAGCACGAAAAATTTAACAGTTATATAAAGCTGTGAGCATAAGAAGAAAAGGAGGTTTTTAGTTTTAGGAGGCCTAGGGAAAACCCTAGCCGTGCGGCTGGGAATTTCTAGGTTCCCTTAGTTCGTAGATAGTTTAGGAATTTTATTTTTGAGAAATTAAAGGTGTAAATCAAGATAAAGATCCATTTTTGTATAGATTTGAAGTGAGAAATCAAGGATTGAAGAGGGAATTTCTACAACATCATCCATGGATGGTTTGAGATTTCTTATTTCTTATTTCTTTTATTTATTATCTTTCAATTCTATTATGAACTAATTGTTTTCTATCTAGATATTGATGAACCCTAGTTCTTGATTGTATGGATTGAATAATATAA